>CM056587.1:69931769-70161769 GCA_029721435.1 Gymnothorax reevesii | reverse complement strand
GTTTCCCCAAAGCACACATGCTAAGTTAAATAGTTGGAACCACAGACTGTGAATGGATAAACTTTGTTTGTTACTCAGTTAGCAACTACGCCTCTGAGAAACGCACTCTGGGGTAGTCTGAGCATAGTGGAGCCGCCACCTAGCTTCGGCTAACGCCATAATCACCAGGGACAGCGTGCATCTCATTTGTATGAAAGGCATAGCATACAGCCTGCATGAATGTACAGTGTTTTTTGCCACTAGGCATGCTACCAGTTTGCCACCAGCTAACTTGATTGTTGATTAGTCTTTGATCTAATAAGTCAATCAGAAAAAGGCCCAACATGAACAAGCTGAAAGGGGGCATAATGCCACCTATCATAACTGAGACAGACGCGTTTCGGTCAATAAATCAAATTTCTTCCAGTTTATGTATATTGGTAAAAGGACAATGGTCTGATTAAATGGCCTAATTGAACTATTACCATAGCTCCACTTAACTGTGCATGTAAATGTACCAAATGTCCTGTACTACACAGTCACATGACTACAAAGTTATCACAATCACCTCATTGTCGGTGAGATGCTATCATTAACTGTGTTTATTTGTGGGAAAACAGTACATCAAAAAGCTGTGGCGACGTACTCAGAAATTTGACCATTATAGTAGGACATTTAAGCATCTTTGATGTACTGGTACATTTCATCTCACATTGACTAGCCTTTTCTAATATGTCCTGTGTGACTTGTGAATAAAACACAATTGTGGAATTAAAAAAAAAAAATCTCTTTATAAAAATGCAAGGAATCAAATATTGGCATGTAAGTCCAAGGGAATTTTTATGTCTTCACCCCACGGAGTGGGCGTGAAGTACTGTTTTTAGCAGCTCTGTGTGTTTGCTTGTTTGTTTATTTGTTTGTCTGTCTGTCTGTGTTTCCGCACTTGCCAATATTTGAGTGAATGGGATGAAGTCTGCCATCTCCAATTGCCTTGTTTTGACTGCAACGAGGAGGGAACTTGGATTGCTTCACAAATGCATACCACGGACAATAAAACATCTCCAGCCATTCCCCCGCAGTTAATTCTAGAAACCAGACCAAAAATATGTCTCTACTTCTGAGGAATTATATATTTTACACTCTGTCAGTGTAAACATCCCCCCACACAGAATAATAATAATAATACGTGCAGGATTGACATCTTGTCTTCTTCAGTCTCAATGACTTTGGATTTCAATTTCGTTGTACCACTGCCCCACTCAGGCGAGATGTAGAAAAATCTGTATAGATTTCCTATGGATGCACTCATTGGCCGCACATATTGACAAATGCTGATGTTGTCCATTGAAAATGTTAAAGGTACGTACAACTGCTGCCTACTATAGTTAAATCAGCAGTCCTTGAGGTGTTTTTCATATAGTCAGGTCGATCTGAGGAGTAAGCATGAAATACCGCCTCTTCCGTGTCTGTGAACAGATATCTTCTCAATTAATTATATCATTGGGCGCAACGTATTCAATGTGAGTAATGTTCTGAGAGACTATAGTTGGGTAGACCAATATGGCGACGCGGTTACTTCAAAATTATGACGTTATCAGCTATCAGCTATTTATTCGGCCCTTCACATCTCCTGCTGGAGCGGAGTTCTTTTTTGTGGGCAAAGAAGATGGCGGCCTGAAACCCTGTATTGATTACAGGGGCTTGAATAATATCACTATTAAAAATTGATACCCACTTCCGTTGATGAACTCCATATTTGAATGGCTGCAGGAGGCATCGTTTTTTACTAAGCTAGACCTCCAGAATGCTTATAACTGGGTTCGGATCCGTGAGGGGGACGAGTGGAAAACAGCATTTAATACGCACGGTGGGTACTGTGAATATTTGGTCATGCCGTTTGGATTGGTTAACACCCCCTCTGTGTTCCAGGCACTCGTTAATGACATCCTCTGAGAGATGTTCGAGAGATTTGTCTTTGTCTACCTTGATGATATTCTTATTTTCTCTTCGACTCTCTCGGAGCATAAACAACACGTAAAACAAATGCTTGAGGCCCTCCTCAAAGCCAAGCTTTTGGTCAAGGCAAGAAATGTGTTTTTCATGCCAAGACAGTTTTGTTTCTTGGCTTCATTATTTTGCAGAGGTTGGTCTGCATTGAATCCTGACAAAATGGTAGCAATCAGGGATTGACCTGCCCCTCAAAACATTAAGGAAGTGCAACGGTTTTTGGGGTTTGCTAATTTTTATAGGCGGTTTATCTGTAATTTTAGCTTGGTAGCTGCTCTCATTATCACGCTCACTAAGAAGAATACCTCCTCATAGTTTGCTCGGTCTCCAGGAGCTGAGGCTGCTTTTCAGGAGTTAAAGAAACGATTTAGCGCAGAACCCATCATCGTTTTGCTGGACCCCTCCCTCCCATTTGTTGAAGAGGTGGATGCATCGGAGGTCGGGGTAGGTGCCATTTTGTACCAGTGGTTCCTTCAGTTAATCACTTTGTTCGACATTGTTGGTCAGTTTCGGCCAGAGTCCGTTCCTCCTTGTTGCGCTCTGGACTGAAAAAAAGACCGCCGCTGATAGAAGGCGCCATTCAGCCCCATCTTATCTGGTAAGCTAAAGGGTCTGGCTTTCAATGCAGGACCTACCCTTGAGAGTGGAGTCACGGAAATTGGCTCCCCGCTTTACTGGTCCTCTTAAGATTGTGCGACGGATCAATCCTGTCACAGTCCATTTGAAGCTCCCTAGATCCTTACGGATCCACCCCTCTTCTCACTCTCCAGGCTCAAACCGGTTAGCACTTGCGTCCTCGCTCCTGTTGACAAACCCCCGCCGCCAACCGCGGATGATTGAGGGGGGGACGGTTTACATTGTGCGTCATATTTTAGCCGAGGGGCGTGTGGTTCGTGGAGCTCAGTTTTTAGTACAAATTGGGAGGTTTATGGTCCTGAGGAGCAGTGCTGGGTCCCTTCTCAGGATATACTGGATCCTACCCTTATTTCTGAATTCCAATTTGTGAGGCTCTCTGGGAACTTTTGGAGCTGTTTCTTTGGGGGGCTGGGGGTCCTGTCATGGTTTGCGTGTTGTTTGGACTTTTCTCTGCGGCTCTCATCCTGGGATGATATCGAATTCCTGGCCCATCAAATTCTTTACCCAGCTGGTTGATTGAGCTGGGGCAGTGTTTTCTCAGAATCTATATAAGTAGGAAGTCCGACACGCCTCCTTCACCAGAGTGTTTGTGTTTAGCTTCGCACTATAGCTGAAGATATCTGTAGTCAGGTTTTGTATGAGTTTCTAATTGTTGGAGTTTCTTCTCCCTTTTTCTATCTCGCTTTGCTTCCATGGTTCAGACGAAGACAGGCTGATGAGGTAACGACATTCTGCCAATACAATATTAAACTATAATAACTCTGTTGAAGCTGATGATAGTCAATGCTGTAATATAATAATTGTTTGTATTCAATGCTGCAATAAGGTAGTTTTCTTCATATGCTTAATATGAAAATCAAAGTAAAAATTTCAGTTATGTAAAAATATTATATTTCAGAGGAGTGAAAAATCTAAACAAATTTTTATCATTAACTGCATTTAATTAACTTCGTTACTAAATATCATTATTGGATCCTCAAGGACTTTACATTCTTATTGGGTTGATTTGATTAATATAAAAATTATTTTTTATTGTATCTTATAGAGATGACAGAAATTAAGTTATAAAGGGCATAAATGTCAATTTTCAAAAAACGGCACTGTTACACGCCAACATTCTGTTCCTTCACAATCTCCAGTTCAGACCCTCATCCACAAACACATCTATTTCAAATAGTACAGCGGGAAAAAATCTGATTTGAAATGCAATTCAACCTATATCAGCTATATATATATAGCTAATCAACAATCAAGTTAGCTATATCAAAAATCTGTGATATGTAC
Organism: Gymnothorax reevesii; assembly: GCA_029721435.1. Lineage (NCBI taxonomy): Eukaryota > Metazoa > Chordata > Actinopteri > Anguilliformes > Muraenidae > Gymnothorax > Gymnothorax reevesii. Next base: position 70,157,863 of record CM056587.1, on the reverse strand, counting down.
ATTTTTTTTTTAAATATTTTTGAATAGTTTGTGCCTCCCATGAAATATCTACTATGCCAGAAAATAAAGATATTTAACCCTCCTTATGCTGATGTTAGAGGGATTTATCTGTCAAAATACATTCATCACTCAAATACAAATAAAGCAATTGTTTTAAAATCTGTGGAGAAATATTATATTTGCTCATTGAACATTAGAGGTTCAGTGCAGTGCAATTTTTTATTTTTTTCCTGGCTACACACTAGTTTTGCTCCATGCAGCTGAAGTGATGTAAAACATCTGCCCATTTGACCTGTCCACACATAAAATCAAAACGTAAACATGCAGCAGTCCCATATTTTATGGTGCTCACTGACAATTTCTTCTTTAATGTCCTTTTTTGTTTTTGATCATTCTAAAGGTAGACCGTCCTGGAGGAAATGGTTTTGAAACTATATCATTTGTTAAAACACTAGCTGTCGGGTTTGTGTACAAAATCTGACTCCATTTAAGAAATGTTTTTCCAAATCCAAATCTCCGTAAAACGTTAAATAAATATGGCCATTCTATTCGATCGAAGGCCTGCCGGGCATCCAGTGATAATATTGCAGTATCCTTGGCATCAAATTTTTCATGAATAATATTAAGAACTCTTCTAATATTATGAAAGCCTTGGCGCTTCTGCACAAAACCATTCTGATCATTATGGACTAGATGTGGAATATGAGGATCTAACCTCCTTGCTAAGGCTTCGCATAAGATTTTTATATCAACACCAATCAGACTTATTGGTCTAAATGAGGAACATTGCATAGGAGGTTTTCCTGGTTTCAGAATCACTGTTATCATTGCCAATCTCAAAGCGGGTGGAAGGCTTCCATTTTGATAAGATTCCTTATACATATTTAAAAGGGAACTGAGCATTTTTCCTTTAAATGTTTTATAAAATTCAATTGGTAGGCCATCAGGCCCTGGCACTTTACCACTATTTATATTTTGGATAGATTGTGATACCTCTTCAATTGTTAAGTCATAATCTAACTCCTTTTTTATTTCATCTGTCAAAGTCTGGAATTGCAAACGGTCAAGAAATGGGTCTTGTTCTTCAGAGGGTACAGAGTTTTCCGATTTATATAAGTGTTCATAAAATTCTCTAAGACTGTTATTTATTTCTAATGGGTCAGCCGTCAAATTCCCAGAGGAAGTCATTATGTTGTTAATTGTTCTTTCAGTCTGTATTTTTTTATTCTCCATGCCAAAAGTTTACCAGCTTTTTCGCCTTGATCATAATAATTTTGCTTCAGCCACATTAGACTACTAGCTGTTTTATCAGCAGAAAGTTTATTATATTTAGCTCTCAAGAGTAACAGATCTCTTTGTTTTGTTGGATCGTCACTTTCATTTATATCCATTTCCAATGATTTTATTTGTTTTTCCAAAGATTCCATTTCTATTTTGTCTTTTTTTCCTGTCGAAGTTGTATAACTAATAATTTCTCCTCTGACATAAACCTTGAAAGCCTCCCACCTCGTACTGGCATTAGTTTGATCTGTGTTTAACTCAAAATAATTATCTATTTTAGTTTCCACAAATTTAATGAAATCAGGTTTTTGTAACCATCTCACCTGTAATCTCCAATTGGAAGGGTTGTGAATGAATCTCTCTATTCGCATATTTAATGAAATAGCAGCATGGTCACTTATTACAATACTATCGTACCAGCAACTTTTAATCTTTGATAAAAGTTCCTTTGAAACAAGAAAGTAATCAACGCGAGACCTGCATATACCTGAATGACAAGAGAACTCTACTCTGTCAGGGTTAAGCTCCCTCCAGATTTCTACCAGATTTAAATCCACAATGTACTGTTTTAATAATTTCCTTGTTTTTGCTTTAAAAGCATCACAGCCATTAGAGCCGTCTTTTGCCGGATTCAATGTGCAGTTAAAGTCGCCTCCAATAATATAAAAGCCTCTTAAAGTGGACAAAGTGAGGAAAAGATCTTCAAAGAATGTAGGTTTATCTTCATTTGGGCCGTAAACGCTGACCGGATTTAATGTATGAGAGAGGAGGTTACCCTGGGTGACAACATGTCTTCCAGCTGGATCTTCGATTGTTTTCACAGATTGGAATGGTATTGTCCTGTGGATGAGAATGAGATCACCTCCAGCATAATTGTTGTATGTTGCATCCATAACTTGACCAGGCCATCTATTTCGAACTAATTTTATGTCTGAGGCCGTGAGATGAGTTTCTTGAATGAAAATTATTTTTGACTTAAGTTGTTTAATCCTGTTTATTACCTGCTGTAATTTGGTTAACTTTTGTAGTCCCCTAACATTCCAGCTAGTGACTTTTATATCACAACTATTTTGGGTGTTTTTTTGTTCCATTTGTAATTGGTATCGAACATGTAAGGATATGGCGCAAGAGGAAGTTTTACTTTGCTGAGCTCTCTACATACATAAATAATAGACAAAAACGGAAATAAAGTTTCACACATAGACATTTAAACAATTAAACTCCCACTCCCTCACTCAAAACAATGAACTGGTGGGGGTTGTGCTGATCCTGCTTACGTAGGAGCAGCTGAACTATGTAAACCTAGCTCCAAAGGCAACTGGTGGTGTCCGTCAACCAAGCACCTTATATGATGTTTATACCTTACATACTGACCCTGTGCAAGAACGCAAATAAAATCAGACCAACCTCTAAGTTATTTCACCTCAATATAAATGGTATAAAAAAGGGTTAACTGAAGTGACTCTAAACACAACATGTCTTTTTAAGATTAAAGAAAAAAGTACTTGAAGTGACTCTTTAAAACACAATATCGTATAATTGATTTAACTTCTTTAATACAAAGTGTCCCTTTAAGACTTAGAGAAAAGTGCAATTGGAGTGAGTCCTTACACACAAAGCGTGTCTTTCAGACTTAAGAAGAATATAATCAAGATGAGTCTTTACACATAAAGTGTTTCTTTAAAACCAAAAAAAAAAAATGTAATGAGGTGATTCCTTGAACAAAAAGTGTCTCTTTAAGACAAGAGAAAAATGCCATTACAGTGGCTCCTTTGATAGAAGTGTCCCTTTAAAAGCTAAGAAAAAATGTAACTGATGTGACTCCTTCAACAAAAACTATCCCTTTAAGACCGAAGGAAAATGCAATGAGGTGCTTCCTTAAACATAAAATGTTTCTTTAAGGTTAAAGAGAAATGTAACTGAAATGGTTCCTTAAACACAAAGTGTCTCTTTAAGAATCAATAAAAATGGCTCGAGCATAAAGTGTTCCTTCAAGACTCAAGAGAGGCAAGATGATCAATAGTTCTGATAGCAGACAGTCATCTTGTCTGATTGTCACACAACTTATCTTACCTTAAAATGCCGGCGAGCTATTAGTATGAGCTGTGTCTCCTCACCCAAGTCCATGATGGAAATCCTCCGCCTCCTTTGGTGATGAACACAGGTGAATCTTCCCGTTGTGGAGGATTCACATCTTACGCGGATTATACTGAAATTCTCGGAACGTTCCCTTTTCTACAAACTTTCTTCTGGCTGCGTTGAACTCGTACCGCTGACGCATGGTCTCAGCTGAGAGGTCCTGAGAAAAGTTTGTTTCCCTCATGTATGATGTTTAGTTGTTCAGTGGTGCGGAAGAATTCCCGATCCCGGAACTTTAGGAACCGAATGAGGACTGCTCTGTTCTGGTTTGGTCTTGGTGGTGCTAGGGTCCGGTGAACTCTTTCCTAAGTAAAGGATCTGCCGGTTTCTAGCTTGAGCCAGCGCGGTAGCATCTCATGTATGAACTCTAAAAGTGGCCGGCTTCCCTCGATGCCCTCTCTGAGGCCAAACAATCGCAGGTTTTTTCTCCGGCTCCGATTCTTTAGGTCTTCGGTCTTTGACTCCAGGTAGGCGAAGCGTTTCATGGCGTTGCTTAACTCACTGTTATTTTTCTCCAGGTGCTCTTCCGCCGACATTATTCGGTTTTCAGCTTCCTCCATTCGTGTAGTGTTAGAAGCAACGCTTTGCTTCACTTCCAACACAGTATTTTCCAATGTCGCAACTGAGCTTGCCATCTTGCCGAGGCGGTCATCTATACTGTCCAGCTTAGATCCAAATCCTCCGAACTGAGAACGAAGCGATTTCAGCTCGGACAGTACGGCTGTTAGGTCTGCCATGCTGTTAGCATTAGCTTCGTCGTCTAGCTCGGTCGATGAAGCGTTTGTTTTCAGCTTCTGGGGAGCCCGTCTCCTGGTGAAAATGTCACAGTCTTTGATTGTGGTCGTTTTTGACATAACCTCGGTTTAGTTGGCGTTAATAAGTTTGGGCTTTAATACTATTTGGTGCAAGGCTGCCATCTTGGTTCGTGGCTCCACAGTGCCCCAAGTTATTGTTAGTTAGAACTACCTAGCTAGCTAATGAGACACGTGACCTAATCTTACTCATTGGTTTTGCTGCTAACGTAATATTCCATCGGATAATGCCAGCTGAGATGCTACTTTTATCCCCTCAGTGCTTGTCTGATTTAACATTAGTTTTGATGGATTTTCAAAATCATGATGTGTCTTATTCAATTGTACTGGGTTCTAACTACTAAAATGTGTAAAATTGGAAAGAGAGGAATGGTATTTGCCTCCTGTTTTTATAGAAACTGAATCATCAACTCTTATTCGGTTTGACCTCCATTCATTCTGTAAGAGCTCATTTGCTCAGCTGACGTAGGCACCCAGCGTATGTTTAAAGAGCACGTATCTTGGTGCCATCAAGGTTCTGCATTAATTAATTTTGAGGGCCCCCTTGTTCCACAGGTTTAAAAATTATTGGGGTTTGGATGTTTAAACTAGGTAAAACTTCTTTATCATTTTAACTTCAGGATTTTCACTTATGAAGTGCTTTTGCATTTGTGGTATTTCAAGTTAACTAAATAAGCTTTAGTTTTAGTTTGCATTTGTCGTTGATTAATTATTATAACTGAGGAATAAAATATGACAGTAACAATCTAAGTTTTCCACATAAACTGATAATTTTCACTCAGAGATTGGACCTTCTCAATCAGTAAATTTTGTTAGCAGACATTACCTGTTTAGAGTCTCACGGTATTTTAACAAATGGGCAACATGTCAAAGTTTTATCATCTCCTATTTATTTATTTATTTTTAGAGTATTTCTTTATGAAACCTACTAATGCCCAGAATCATACTTTTGTAATTGCAATAAGGTTTAGGGGCCATACATGATTAACGAGATGAATGTTGTTTTCCGTTTCCAAAGTCCGAGTGCTAAAGAGTCTGGAGTAAAATGAGCAACTTTTGCATGGGCGTCTGGAAAATAAAAAATAAAAATAAAATTTTGGTTCCAAACAAAGCGCTCCCAGTTAGGCCCAAAGGACAGATCTTTAGGATTCTAATGCACTCTGGCCACGTGCTGGATATGTCTCAGTTCGTTCTGAGGGGACGGCGATTTTCCCCCTCTACTTTTGACAAGGAAAAAACCTAGGCTATGCTAAATAAAACCTTTGACGAACTGATGACATCTCTACTAACCAGAGTCATGAAAAGAGGTGACTATGTCTCATTTGCTTTGCTGGTAACAGTTACATGCCTTTGATCATTTTGCGTTATTACAAACTAGACTACTTGCCTCTGTAGACTGTCTCCCGTACACCCTGTTTGTAATATTAGATCATTTGTAAGCTATCAACCAACTCAACTGTCACAGCTAATACTGAACTCCTTTTCACTTATGGCATTGGAACAATAAAATAAAGGATGAATGACAGCCTATTTTAATTTAACATTTCAAACATCTTTCAGTGACATGATGCGGATCTATCCATTCAGTTACCAAAGGGCATCCATTGCCTGGAAGTGTGTAGTTTTTACCAAAATCCCCACAGGAAAATGAATGGATTTGTGCTCAAATCAGCAAAAAGAAAGACTGAGCGAAACAACGCACAGCAGCAGCAGAGTACGTAGGCAAACAGTTGGAAATAAATAAATGCAGTTAATTGTCTATCTTCAGTAACTATTTGTTTCTCTATGATTCAATATTTAAGATTTTGCTACCGATAAGCTAGATCAGAAATCCGAAGGACTGCGTCGTGTCACTTGCTCAAGCAAAATGCAGGACTCCAGAATGATATCCACAGCGACAGACAAGAGACAACTCTTTTCTCACCCCATGCAGTTTCACGAAATGTAAAATTTCATCTAAGCGTCTCAATATCTGATTTATTCTATGCAAAATGTTGTGGTCATGAAATTGTCAGTTAATTAATGTATTTACATTAGTTATCTGTGTGGTTGTTACAAGGACACTTGTGATCTCCATTCGATGAAGCTAACTGTGATTAGCCTTTGCTTGCCTTGTGAAATTGATGACGCATTAGCTAAGTGATTTGCTTTGTAGCTTGTCTGTTAATTTTCACTTTTACTAAGGGGATAGCAACTGATGTATTTTTGAAATATAATGGGCCTTAAGTCAACACACCAGCATTTTTATGAACATAATCAAATTTAGGGTCTCTCAAGCGGTTATTTGCAACCGAGCATCCCCCAAAATCCCTTTTATTCTCATTCATGCTCCGTTATAATGTTTTTTTTTTTTTTCAAAACTACAGTACAAATTTGATACATTTGAGGTTTTAGCGATGAATTTTTCAGTGCTGGATACTGGTGCGAGCCCTGCCCCTGATCAGCCTTTAGCTCTGGTGACAGTCTACAGGCCCCCTGGCCTTTACTCTGCCTTTATTCAAGATTTTTCAGAATTCCTTTCAGACTTAGTTTTAAGCTATGATAGAATAGTTATATTGGGCGACTTTAACCTGCACTTTTAGAGGCCAGATGATTCTCTAACATCCGCATTCACTAAAATTTTGGAGTCAGTCGGCTTCGCTCAGAGTGTTGTTAGCCCAACTCATTTTCATGGTCATACTTTGGACCTGATCTTAAGCTTTGGCATTAACATTGGGCAGGTCAGGATTCATTCACATAATCCCAGTTTGTCTGACCATTTTCTTATCACATTCTGCTTACAATTGACCCACCCTGCAATGTTAGAAACTAAGAAGTACACTGGTCGTACTTTTATTGCAACAACTTCTACAAAATTCACTGAGGTTTTCCCATCTTATTTTGAGCATCCAGTCAGCGCCCTCTGTATTGACGATACAGCAGAAAAGTTTGCTGATGCTCTCCGTTGTACCCTTAATGTAGTCGCGCCACTGAAATATAAAAAGATTACTCAGAAGAAGAGGCCAGCCCCATGGTATACTGACCAGACAAGGACACTAAAGCAAAAATCTTGTCAACTAGAACGCAAATGGCGCTCCACTAAACTCCAGGTATTCCATGGTGCTTGGAAAGAGAGCCTTGTTGCATATAAGCTGCTCTCTCTTGTGCAAGGTCCTGTTACTTTTCAAATCTCATGCAGGAAAACAAAAATAATTCTCTATTTTTGTTCAAATCCGTGACTAAGTTAACTAACAATCATGCTGCAAGTAACCCTCAAATTCCAGTCTCTGGCATTAGTGATGATTTTTTAAATTTCTTTGATGGCAAAATTATTGGAATTAGAGAGAAGATCACTGCTTCCTTACCAGTTTGCGATGGCGTTTCTCATGATATGGAGTCTTCCACATTACACACAAACTAGTTTGAATCCCTTTCTCCTATATCCCTGAGTGAACTAGCCAAATCAGTTGTTACTTCCAAATCATCTGCTTGTATCTTGGATCCCATTCCCACAAAGCTAATGAAAGAACTCCTGCCCATTCTTGGCGGCCCAATTCTTCACATAGTTAATTCTTCTCTGATTTCAGGTATTGTTCCCACTTCATTTAAGATGGCAGAAATCAGGCTGCTGCTTAAAAAAACAGATTTGGATCCCACAGTCCTAGCCAATTATAGGTCAATCTCAAACCTCACATTTATATCTAAGATCCTTGAAAAATGTGTCGCCCAACAGCTCTCTTCCTTCCTGCAAACTAATGAGGTATTTGACAGTTTTCAGTCTGCCTATAGAAAGCATCACAGCACTGAAACAGCCCTCACTGTTGTAGTAAATGATCTGCTTCTCTCTATGGATAGTGGCCGCATCTCTGTTCTCGTCCTTCTCAATTTAAGTGCCGCCTTTGACACTGTAGACCACCATATTCTTATTCATAGGTTGGAAAAATTAGTTGGTATTTCTGGACTTGCCCTTTCATGGTTTAAGTCTGATCTGTCTGATAGATCTCAATTTGTCCGGGTAAATAACAAGTGTTCAGAGTATTCCAAGGTTAACTTTGGAATACCTCAAGGATCTGTTCTGGGCCCTTTGCTTTTTTCTCTATACATGCTTCCCCTTGGAAATATCATAAGTAGACTTGATGTTAAATACCATTGTTATGCAGACGACACACAGCTCTATACATCCTTTAAACCGGGTGAAAATGATCCAGTTACTAGATTAGAGATGTGTCTTAAAGCTGTTAAAGCTTGGATGACGCAAAATTTTCTTTCACTAAACCCAGATAAGACTGAAATATTGGTACTGGGTCCCAAATCTCTTAGGGACTCATTCATTAAGTTTTCTCTTAACTTAGATGGCCTCTCTGTTTCTGCCAGAGCTGTCGTTAAAAACCTTGGAGTGACTCTTGATTCAGAACTCTCTTTCCAGGCTCACATCAACAATATCATTCAAGTGGCTTTTTTCCATCTTTGAAACATATCTTAACTTAGAAAAATGTTGTCCCTTCAAGATGCAAAAAAATTGGTTCACGCATTTGTGTCCTCTCGGCTGGACTATTGTAATGTTTTACTGTTTGGTTGCACTAGCTCGGCCCAGAAACGTCTTCAATTAGTGCAGAATGCAGGGTTCTGACTAGGACTAAGAAATATGATCACATTAGCCTGGGGCTCAAACATCTTCATTGGCTGCCTGTAAAATTCTGAATAGATTACAAAATCCTATTACCAACTTATAAAGCTATATATCCCGGAATATCTTTGCAGTCTTCTCATTCCTTACTCCCCACCAAGATTACTTCGTTCACAAGGTGCTGACTACTTGAAAATTCCAAATATATCTAGAATTACAATTAGAGGCAGAGCATTCTCTTACAAAGCACCAATTTTATGGAACAATCTCCCAAGACAAATTTTGGCTACAGACACACTCTCTATCTTCAAGAGGAGGCAGAAAACCTATCTTTTTAGTCAAGCCTATGATTAGTTCATGATTAGTTATGTGTTGGCTCTGGTGGGACTGACTACAACCTTGTTTTATGATATGTTCACAAGATATTGGAGGCCTGTGTTAAGTAAATCCACGTGGAACTGGTGGCACTGAGCATGCATTAACGGTGCCAGTGGGGCTTGCTACAGCCTTAGTCACCGGGGAGGTCCATATGGCACTAGCGTTTAGAAAATCTAAAGTGATATTCCAGCCTGGAGTAAGTGTAGGGGCTCTGTGCTGCAGGAAGTGGATGGAGCGGTGTTGATTGTTTCCTGACCAGTCAGCTCCTAAATTCTCACTTGGCACATGACACAGGACTGTATTTTCATTAATACGCAGTAGTTTTATCCAGTGCCTCACCCAACTTTTTTTTGTCCCTTTCCGAGGATCTTTCCCTCCACAACCCTGAGTCCTGGATCATCCGAGCCCTGTCCCTCACCATGAGCACTGGCTACTGCTGCCCTGATCTGGTCCTGATCCAGTTCTGCTCCATGTTCGACGTGCCACTTCCTGGAGCTACTAATGCCACTGTTTAGATGGACTTTAATGGAACTCTGTTGCCATTTTATTCTGTTATCACTTTATTTTGTTATTAATTAGCTAGCCCGCTGGGGATGGGCTTCCCCACTATAGCCGGGTTCCTCCTGAGATTTCTGTTCACTGGGGAGGTTTTTCTCACCACTGTTTGAGGATTTTCTCCCTACTGGGAGTTTTTGCCTCATTAGTAGTGGGGAATAGGCTGGGCACTGCCCTTTCAGTAACTCATCTCTGACTGTAAAGTGTCTTTGTGACAGTTTATCTGTCAAAAGCACTATACAAATACATTGAAATTGAAATTGAAAAATACTCATAGTCGCCTGTAATGAAATTAACTTTTGTTTTCTGGTTACAGTTAGTATTAATTAATAACCAGCGTCCCCTCACATAATGTGTAGCATTACAGTTGCCTATAATCAATAAATATTAACTTCAAAAATATTGTGGAGAATGCATGTTGTATCAGTGGTTTGTTTGGCAGTTTCATATCAGACAATGAAGCAAACCTAATCATTTGATCATGTATATTAACAAGTGAATAAGTTAATTGGTGTTAACTCTTGTTCATCCATGGCTTCATAAACTGCCAGCATCCCACCAATTTTTTAGAGTGTTTAACCATTAGCCCAAACAATGTGTAATAACTTAATCAAAATAATAAAAATAGAATTATATAACCTTAAAAGTTGAGACCTCACAAATGGCAAGAGCCCAGTGGACCCCTGTCAGTCCACTGGGAGCAGATCTGGTATTTTGCTGGTGTTTTTCTCATTGGTTCGAGGGTAGTCCATGGGCGGGTTACTGACAAAAAGCCTCCAGTTTAGCCAATTTTGATCAAAATACCGTTTAAATCTTTCATTTATACTTCTTAATAGATTTAATTAACAACAATTTTGCTATCTGGGGTTCACCACACGATCTGTCCCCCCCTAACCCTGACCCCCCGAGATCGTATGACCACATTGGAAAACCTTCTAATCACTGATTGAAACAGGTTAAGAAGAAGCTCACAACAGCGTAAATGATGAAGGGGATGGAGTTGATTTCCCGAATAGTGCAAATTTTTGCTATATGGACCACCGTAGGGACTGTACCAAATGGTCAATTGTGACTCGGGGGAAATGTTTCTACTTCTTTTCCAAAGCTGCATGGAGTTGGCAGATATTGGCCAGAAGTGGGAAAAAATGACAAGCTCTTCGGTCAAGGACATCCCAAAGATGCTTGATGGGACGAATCCTGGGAAAAAGTTGGCCATTCATATACATGAATGAATTTAGCCTCAAGAAATTCTGTGTGTACGCAGGCGATATAGGATCTGGTGTTGTCATGTTGGAATATGGCGTTGTTTTGAAGGATGAATGGTAGCATGATAGGCTGCAATATGTTATTGTGGTATCAAGCTGCATTCAAATTACTGTTAATGAAATGCAGCTGTGTGCATGTGTGTGTGTGAGATGTCGATGAAATATTAACACCCAAACTAGCACTCCACCACCGTAAGCCACCCTGCGCACCACGCTGATGTTGGCATAACGTTCCTCTGTGTGGTGCCAGATACGCGGGAGTGAGACTATTCAGTAACGAAGACAGTTGTCCATTGTGTCATCAGCCCTTAGCCCTAGTCTACCCAGTCATTGTCGAGCAGGGATGAGGTCCAATCCACCAAGACGACGACGCATGCGGAGATGTAACCACCGTGTGCAGCACGAACTGCAGCTAGACAGGCTGGGAGTGTCTCAGTAAGGTGCTGGAAGGTTCTCACAGGTATCTGGAGCCATGCTGACTGCAGTGCATCCGACCGCTGCTGGAGGGTGTGTGGTGGAGGATCCATAAAGCGAACATGGCGATCGAGGTGGTCCCACAGATGCTCGATTGGGTTCATGTCTGGCGAGTTCATGGGCCAGGGAAGTACGTGGAAATCTTGGTTGTGCTCTTCCAACCACTCTCAGACATTTCTAGCCATGTGACATGTTGCATTGTCTTGCTAGAAGAGCCCATTCCTCCCAGGGAAGACAATCAGCATGTATGGGTGTACGCGATCTTAAATCGCGTAAATCTTTTGCATACAGTGAGATCTGATGTTTAGCGTTTTTCACCTCAATAGAAGAAATGACTTCACTCTGTCAGATGGCCACCTGAGGTTCTAGTGAGATATTAACGGGCCTTCAGAACAGTCCTGTCTTGAGAAGACATCATATTTCCTGTAGAAACACAAGCACCTGGAGAGTTAGAGTGTCCGTATCATGTCAGTATAAGAATAGCCAAAACAAAATTTACACAAGAAATACATATTGCCATTTTACTTTATAAAAAGCTTTTTTAGTATCCAGGTAGAGGATATAGCAGAAAGGCAAGGCAAGAGGTCAGACTAATCTAGAATGTGTCAGGCTGTTCTGACTATATCATTTTTATTTTGTTTAGTTAACCTTTATTTAACCAGGGAAGTCCTATTCAGATTGAAATCTCTTTTTCAAGGGAGCCCTGGGGGTTGAGGTGGAGAGGGAGCGGACAAGTTGCACGGCCAATTAAATCAGGAGATGATTAGGTGGCAGGTTGAAAAAGCCAGGGTGGGAATTTAGCCATGACACCAGGGAACCCCCTACTCTTCTCAAACATGGGTGATAGCGGTCACAATCTAAATGGTCTTCATTTTTTAAGTAACAGAAAAATCAATGATGACATTTGGTCTTTGAAATGTACCAGTTTTGAAAGAGTAGTTGATAGAATTTGGAAGCAGGGCTCTGATCGGTTTGCAAAGGCATTGTTAAAAAAATTGGGGGCCAGATTGTCCAATCCAGTGGAGCGACCTTTATTCACAAAACACAGCCTCTTACAGCTCTTTCAAAGACATAGGGCCATCTAACAATGCTGTTTTCTGCGGTGTCAATTGGGGTAAATCTAATTTCTTTAAAATTCCTCTGAATCTGTTCTGTCAATATGCATTTTGGCGGAGTACAGTTGGCCTCGTTAACCTCCTCCAGTTGGCAAAGCTCTTTCCCTGATGCATCTCTTATTATTCTGACAGAGCCACGCTATGTCTTTTGCTTTAGCCAAAGAGCTAGCAACACGCTTGGCTGTTTGCCATGTTCATAATATAGTTGTCTAGTTTTTAGGAAAAAGAAACTCCACCTTGTTTTTGAACTTTTTTTTTGCCTCTTTAAAAGCTTTTAGTGTTTGCAATTTCTTTTTGCACGTCTAAATTTTTTATTGTGACTCAGAGCGCTTAATGCTGTTTGCTAATTCTGTCAACTGATACAATCTGAGGTCTAATTCATGAAGGGACGATATCGCTATTGATGGGCCATTAAACTTAATTGCCCTTTTACTCCTAGAATGGGTTATTCATGAAGGGACATTTGGTTCTACTCTCCGATAGGCCAGAGGTGGGAAAGTGGGTGTATTAATGTCATAAAGGGACAACAGTCCAGACTGAAATAAGCAGTGGTGTTGATTCATCTGAGACGACTAACGAAACTGAATAAAAAACTGCATTTTCCCCATTTCTCCCAGCATTGAGTGAGGCTCTATTTGTCATTCCATAGGACAAACATTCATTTCTGTGAGATATTCTCCCACTTTTTTTTTTTTTTTTGTTCCAACAACAAAAGTCTACGTTCGAGATGCATTAAGTTCTCTAATAGCAACTTGACAAAAACCAAAAAAAAAAAACGAAGTTGCTTTTTCCAAGATGAGATAATTAGGGCTGGGGCTCTGACTTTTTTGAGATGTGTTGCTCTGTACTTCAGTGGAGGTGTTACCTGACATAACCCTTGTGGGAGTGCCTTTCATTTTCTCTTCCTGTTCAGGAATGTGCATCCGTTTGAAGGATGTCTCCTTTGATTGGTTTATGTCTTGCATGTTTTCCCCTCCCCAGCTGTTTCTCATTTCATGGTTACTTCCTAATGGCTCTGGGACGTGTATTTAAACAACCTGCTTTGAGTTGCGAGTTACTGTGTTGTCATTTGCTTTTCGCACTTAGAACCGGTCAATGTTCCTAGTAAAAACTCCCGTGGCTCAATCTTACACCCAGCACACAGAGGCGCAAAGCATGATGCAAGTGCCTTTGCTAGTTTATGTGCTGGTGTAGTTGTCATTATCTTGTCCAGTCCCCAGTTTGCATTAATAGCAAATGTAGTTGCTCCAAAATGAGCGCCCATGGCCATGTTGGTCTTAAAATGCGGTGTGGTCAGGTGCATTTATGGTGTGTTGCTCTGATCTTGAGACTGCAGAAATCGGTCACGCTATTGATCAACAAAAACCTGGTCTAAATTCCACAGTTAGTTATTGATTGCTAATTTAAGGGTGCACAGTAAGACGGTATTATGTGCCTTATTAGGGGAGTGCACAACGAGTGCTCTCTGCTTTTACCCATGTTGGCATTTGCAAAATATTCTGGATATAAGTCCCGACTTCTTAACGCTGGCAAACTCTGTCATTCCTGCTGTCCTCTGGGGAATCCCCCTTGGAGGGGTCAGTGTTTGGGGACAATGGTTTGCCCATATATTAAATACATGGCATAACATATCGTAAACTGTGCATGGATTTTGGTTCCATCGCACAAAACACAAACTATAATAGAAAGAATGTTTGAAGTGCTGAAAATGCACTTCAGTTGTTTGAGTAATGTCATGGTTATGGTTTTTGGTCATGTTTATGTTCATGTTCAGTGTTCGTGATTTTGTCTTTGATTTATTCTTTTTGGTAATTGTAATACTCAGGTTTTTAGTTTGTTCCATTTCTCAGTTCCATTGCACTTGTCTCCCCTGTCTTGTGATCTAGTTAGTTCAGTCCGTCTTCCCTGTTTGCGTGCCCTCTGACTTTGGGTGATTTAAATGAATTCCGGTGTTTAAAATATTCCTTCGATTCTCATTTACTTCCTTCGTCTTTCTGTTCTGATCACTAACAAAACTAAAATTTGTATTTTGTATCATAGTCGACTAACAGAACACAACTAATCCATGATTACTAACTTACTAACGAGCACTATAGTTAAATCAGTAAAGTTGCACCGCTACTAATTTATACTAATTCCCTCTCAGCAATCGCCCTGTTCTAATCTCCGCCTCTTGCTCAGCTGTTCGTGTCTTCTCCTGAGTTTCTGCGAGAATCCTGGCACGTGCTTAATGGCTTTCCTGCACTCCTTATCTGTGCACTTAGAACTCCTTGACCAGAGCTGTTTAAATGTCATAGGCTGTTTGTGTGATTCCCGTCCATGTCTTGTCTTTCGCCAATTTTCGTGGTTAGGGCTTCCCTCATGTGATTCTCCCGTTGTAATTAGTCTGATTCTGTACACCTGCTCCCTGCATAGCATGTGACTTTCCTCCCGTCTATTTAAGCAGTCTTTTCACAAGCAGCTCCTTGTTAGAACGTCAATCAATATTTCTTCGAGCAGAGCGCCCTGTATGCCATTGAATATTGTTTTTCTTCTACTGGTTTGTCCGACCTTGATTCTTGCCATTGCCCTTTTTGTATTGTTTTTGTCTTTCTGTATTTCGACCCATTTTTGTATGACCACGAGTTCTGTGTTTGGATGCCCTGTGTATGACCCTTGGCTTTGCTCATCGACTACGATTTTTTGCCTATCGTTTTTGTATCTCTGCCCATCTGTCTTACTGGTTCTGAACCCTGCCTGTCTAGTCGATACTGTTTTTAGATTTCGTATTTTTCTTTGGCAATTCCTGTGTTTTTTTGGTTTTGAGTTGGACTTCATTAAAGGCGTACGTTTTTTTGGATTTCCCTCTCTTGCATGTGGTTCCTGAATGCACTGTCACAGGTGAGTCCTACGCGGGTCAACCTGTTACGTGCAATGATCTAAAAAATCGATTTTGACTCTGACCTGATCCATTAATGTATTGCCTGCAACCCATCTGTCCTGCTTCCATTATCAAATTTAAAAAAATCTTTATTTCATGTTATTTACAGTTTGGCTGATAAGGTGGCCTTTATTTGAAATTTTTCTCACCGTCTATAATTAACCTGAATTTCTTCCAGACATCCAACTCGACCTCTAGTTGTCAGCCAAGTGAAAGCAAGTTCTTTTCACTCGAGTTAAGGGGTTATGGAAGCAAAATCAAAAATGACATTTTTGCTGCTGGTTATTTTTCTCACTCATTTTAATTTCTCTTGGTCTTTCCTCTTGTGATTTTTTTTTTGTTTAAATTCACTTGATTGTTTTACACACAAGTTGTAATGTAAAGTTCTAATGCAGGACCGAGATTCACCATGATTGACATCTGGATATGACAGAAACAGTTCTGAGCAATTGAGGGAAAAAAAAAAAACCTTTATTACATTTCTGGAGATCACTGTTCTAGTTTTGATACTTTCAGTAATGATTTAATCGTGCGGTTTGCTGGCCCTTTCCCCTGCAAAGGAGTGTTTTTCCTGCTGCTGGGAAAAACACCCTTATTGTTGTAATTGCTGAAGCGCAAGGGCATCTCTTTTTTAAAGGCAGTGTGAGTGACACTCTGAACTATTTCATGTTATGTCCAGAACACGCCCATGATTAAGATATTAAGTTCAACCCCTTTGAACCTTGCACCTAACTTTGCGCCCAGATAATCCGCAGTTCAACCAGCAAAAATGGATTTGGACACGCCATAAATGCTCTTGCGCCATGCGCTTCAGTCCATGCACGTAGATTTTTGAAGTATGGCCCTTCTTCTTTAAGTTAAATGTAACCTTAAACAAGTCAGTTCCTCTGTCCAGTTTAATAAAAACAACCTCCTGAGCTAAATTCGGTTCGAGGATTAAAACCACATTCTTGTCAACCCTTCCAAGTGCGGTATATTCTCCTGTGCAGTGTTAGGAAGACGCTTCCAGAGTTTCTTCAGTCATCAGAATTGGAAACAAGTTCCCCTCAAGCTACTCCCTCCTCCTGTGAGACACTTTGTCGCTGGTGAAGTGTACACTCCTCCTGCGGGACATTTCGGTGCTGGTGAAGTGTACACTCCTCCTTTGGGACACTTCAGTGCTGGTGAAGTGTACACTCCTCCTGTGGGACACTTCAATGCTGATGAAGTGTACACTCCTCCTGTGGAACACTTCAATGCTGGTGAAGTGTACACTCCTCCTGTGGGACACTTCAGTGCTGGTGACGCGTACACTCCTCCTGTGGGACACTTCAGAGCTGGTGAAGTGTACACTCCTCCTGTGGGACACTTCAATGCTGGTGAAGTGTACACTCCTCCTGTGGAACACTTCAATGCTGGTGAAGTGTACACTCCTCCTGTGGAACACTTCAATGCTGGTGAAGTGTACACTCCTCCTGGTGGTTATCCCAGAGGCCACTGGCCGGCAATTTACAGGTCCACTTTGATCACAACATCAGTACTGAACTGTACTGGGGGACGGTCCTCAGTTATGCCACACTGCTGTTAATAATACCTTACACGTGAAGCTTCTTTCATATTGACATTACCCTAAACATTGTGTGTATTAATAGTTTTAAAAAGAAAATGTACAATTTGAATGAAACAGACTCATAAATTCTCTACGCTATCTTATTTACTACAACAATACTATAAAGCAATAGTCTCCTGAGTATACTTTGGTCAATGTGCTTACACAGTCATTTAAAATCTTATTTTGATATTTTAAATATTTGTTATACTTCTCCATTTATTGTGGGTTTCAAAAAAGAAATTAGAAAAATAAAAATCCTATTTATTGGATTGAACTCCGCCTCTGCACTTGATTCCTGTTTGGGAGCATAATTACCATTAAGGTTCTTAGTTATCGTCAGCATGTAATGGCTGAAGGCCACCAGTTTAAGCACAAGGAAAGCAGACAAAGGGAAAGCATTTCCTCCAAGAACAACCAGTAAATGAACAAATAACACAATTCTGTTTGGCTCCATCACAGAAATGTGAATCTAAGGGCGCCAATAGGGAGCCTGTTAATAAGAGCAGATTCTCACCTCTGTATCCGGGGGAAAGACTTGAGTTGCGTGCTGTAAAAACTGATCCATAATCCAACTCACCCAAACTCAGCTCTGGGGCACCCCTGTGTGTGCTAGCTTTTGTTTTTATCAAAATTGTCATCAACAAGATTTCATCGATGTTTTAGTTTGCCTTAATTTTATGCTTCGAGCAGTTATTTACCATCATAAGCACATTTTCAAAGAAGTTTCTATGCATGCTGTAAAACATAAAAAAGACCCTTGAATATACTGTATCATGTTTATTTTTCCATATTTCAAGCCTTTCAGGTAATAACATTTTTAAGCAGGTCAAAGTAAACTCAAGAGGCTCCAAATTACATATTAGGTGACTGAACACAATATTTGAAGTTTGAAGTTTTTTTTTTTACTTTGATGTCATGTTTATCATCATGTTTCAGCAAACAGGTTTTTCGCGGAATTATTTCTTGCCAAATACATAGATTTAATGACCACATGTCCTCAATTTCACCAGTTGGGAAACAACGGATCTGAGCTTAATTTGATCACTTCCCCATTTTCGTCTTTATGCAGTTATTTTTAACATAATAAAAAGGGGACATGGAATTTTTATTCCTCACGGCATCCATAGATATTCTGTGAAATGTGGTTTAAGAGGGTAAATAACTGCTCTAAACATGAAAAACACCAATTTAGACAAATTAACAGCTTGAAATTTCAATACCAACCACTGCAATAATCTATATTATGTAATTACAGCTTCCTAATAGTATGGATGAGTCAGGTATGACATATTGCTCACTGAAGAAATAAATGTAAAAAATCTTATTTATGACCATTTATTTTCTTTGGCAACACTGTAATGCATCCTCATTATGTAAATAATTCAAATTAACAACAATAACTTCCTCAGCGTGAACACCTCAGAGCGGCAAGGACTCAACATTTACGCATCGATACACACATGCGCGCGCACGCACGCACGCACATACACACACACACACACGCACGCACATACACACGCACGCACACACACATACACACACACACACGCACACACGCGCGCGCACACACACACATACATGCACACACACACATACACACACACGCACACACACACACACACACACACACGCGCACACACACACACGCACACACATACACACGCGCACACACACATACAGACACACACACACACGCGCACACACACACATACAGACACACACACACATACACACACACACACACACACGCACACACACACACACACACGCACACACACATACACACACACACAGACACACACACACACACACTCAGGTGAAAGTGAGGCTGTGATTGAAACTTCATCTAATACATCACCAGTCTCACCGATATTATTTATATTGACGAGGCAACATGAAGAAAAGTGTCCGTTTGAGAAGTGATTTTCAGCTTCTTATATCAGAGCAGCAATACTTCATTAAAATATTTCGCAACATTTCACATCAATGAATTTGCAATATATTGTAGTATGTTCTGGGTTTAGTGCTCTTGCAGAAATGTTTATGAGTGCAGGTTTGATAACTGCGTTGCTAATCACAGAGCTGCAGCTGTAAGCAGGGAGCTCCTGCCAGAACTGTGTCCGGTGAGACTGTACTGAATTAGCAAAAACAATTTAAGCCGCAACCGTAGGGCGAGAGCTCACATTCAGCGCTCAATGCAGAGCGCGTTACTCATATCTGCTGAAAGTTACTGCTATTAGTTGTTTTTGTAATTTTTTCCCTCTCCCATTTTGCGCATAAACAGTTTCTCTGAATTTCTGCTGAATGCAGCCCTGGTTCTGCTTTTATCAGTTTGTCTCTCTCTCTCTCTCTCTCTCTCTCTCTCTCTCTCAGATCCGGCTCTTTATTTGCAGACCGAACACAGGAGCCTCTCCTGATGAGCAGCACTGCTGATCCCTCAAAAACTGCAAAACAATAAATAAACGAAGTGTGGGAGTGAAGAAATACGTGTAAATCTGAGGACCCAATGCTAAACGCTGATCCTGATTAAGAAGCAGTGATACTGAGGTACACGCGCGCGCACACACACACACACACACTTTCTGACTTTAAATTTTACCATGTCTTAATCCCGGATCCATAGCTCATTTGTCACGACAGAGATTTCCTCGCTGCGGCCAGTGTAATAATCACTATGAAAGTGGATCAAGGCAGCCTGTGTGTGGAGGTGGGAGTCAGAGGAAATCTCCAGCTGGAGTATCGCTGCTGTGCACGCCTCCCTACTTAAGTAAATCCCACCGCTTCCCGTACACAGACACACACACACACACACACAATCACAATTACCTTAAATAGACACACACGTGCACAGATGCGCACTCACAAACACACACACACAGGCATGTTTACCATGCACACAGATTAACGCATACACACAAACACACACACACACACACACACACACACACACACACTAATATACACTCATACTCACATAAACTACACACAAACACACACCATTACCCATACACACAAATAAACACTCATGCACAAACAGATACACACAAATTTATGAAAACATGCACCCAAAAATGAACATTAACACGCATTCATATGTATCAGAGAATGCATGTGCATGAGTGTTTCTGTGTACCAGCTTATCTAGGACAATATGTCATTTGCTTCAGAATTGCCGCAACTGGTGGTCTTTATTTCTGAATAAATGGGTCGATGCTGCCCTGGCAGAATCACGAATCAGGAAGGTGACCTCCTCTGTGATATTTACCTTCTTTCTGAACTGGGTCATGTCCACAGAACTCTGCCACAATTTACTGTACTGAAATCATGTGTCCATTCCTTGACTCCAGAATACAAAAAGAATGTTTGTTTCCTATCATCATTATTAAAAATTACCTGTATGAATGAAGAAAAAGAGAGCATAAAATCATTTAAATTTTTCAGGACTTTACCCGCAGTCAGCGCAGGTAAGGCATTTTGTACTGTCTTGGAGTATTTATACCACAAGCCAAATCAACCATTTTGCTGGTCAATTTTCTTCCAGGTATATAGTACCACTTAGTCCTTTTTTTAAACAAATAAAATGACAAATTGCAGTGATGTGACAAGAATTCCATAGTCAAATAACTCACTTTATTATTTTTTTATTTTTTTGCATTACAGTAACTGTTTATTAAGCATATCTGCGGTAACAATTAAGACTTCAGCAAGTGTATGAACAATGTGAGTGAGTGAGTGAGTGAGTGAGTGATGAGTGAGTGAGTGAGTGATGAGTGAGTGAGTGTCTGAGTGAGTGAGTGAGTGAGTGAGTGTTTGAGTGAGTGAGTGTGTGTGAGTGAGTGCGTGTGATTGAGTGAGTGTCTGAGTGAGTGAGTGAGTGAGTGAGTGTCTGAGTGAGTGAGTGAGTGAGTATCTGAGTGAGTGTCTGAGTGAGTGAGTGAGTGCGTGAGTGAGTGAGTGAGTGTCTGAGTGAGTGAGTGAGTATCTGAGTGAGTGTCTGAGTGAGTGAGTGAGTGAGTGCGTGAGTGAGTGAGTGAGTGTCTGAGTGAGTGAGTGAGTGTCTGAGTGCGTGAGTGAGTGAGTGAGTGAGTGAGTATCTGAGTGCGTGAGTGAGTGAGTGAGTGAGTTCCTTTCTGTCACGCACACTCTGACCCTCCCATCATCCTGTATCCCCTCAGACACGTGCAGCTCACCCCGAGAAGTGTAAATGCGGGATGAAATGACATCACACGTCACTCGTCCTGCTCACACTGTAGTTTTGACATACGGCATGTTGAGCACACAGGAGTGAACCATTTCAACTGAGTCAGAGACATTTTCTGAAGTGCTGGGTCAAAGAAAAGCTGTTTGTTAATGAACTGGGTCACTGGCTCGGAGATTTTCTTTGCAGCCCACTTTACTGGGAGGAGTGTGGGGTCATGTCAGAGTGCCGATCACGGTGGGTCTGTGTGCGCGGTTGTCCTTGGCGACGCATGGCACACAGGTGGCAGTGGAGACTGCCGTTCGCGGGACTAATCAGCGCCATGTGGGTATGGGTGGGCAGCGTGGGTCCTGCGGGCGTCAGTCGCCCTGACCTGCGGGGAGGGGGGGGATTATCATGCGCTAATCAGCCCACCCCTGGGGTACCTGCAATACCGACTCCTGCTCGTCCAGCCAGCCCCCCAGCGCAAAATAACACACTGAATTACACAGCCGGGTGTCTTAATTGACGTTAATTTGAAGCCTTTATGTATGTGTCAGCTCCCTGAAAAGGCAGGAAGCCATGAAAAGAGAGAAAAGGCAGATGGAAAGAGGACAAAAATGTATGTGTGACCCTCCTGCCAATATTACCTTACACTGGCAGCGTCTCTCAGCAGCAAATCCCATAATGCTCAGGAGACTGAAAGGAAACAAATACACAGATACAGGTGTGTATGTGTGCGTGCGTGCATATGTGCAGGTGTGTGTGTGTGTGTGTATGCGTGCGTGCGCACGTGTCTGTGTGTGTGTGTTTGGTTGTGTGTGTGTGTGCGCGTGTGAGCGTACCTGCATGCATATGTGCTAGTGTGTGTGAGTGTGTGTGCAAATGAGTACATAGTAAGAGGGGGTTTTATAATCTCTGGAGACGCGGTTGTGTTGGTCTCAGTATGTGTGATGCACAGGCCCTAACACAAGCTCCAGCATGCACCAGCCACCGCCCCAGTGCCTTTTGGGAAAGCTCCGACAGAAAATGGTTGGACAAGCCGACCCTAAGTTCAAAGTAATGGCAGTTCAGTTGAATCCATTGCTGGAATTTGTCGCCAGCAAATGTAGCAGGATTCTCCAGTCAGGTGATGCGGGTTGTTCTCAGTTGGGACTGGCGGTTGACTCCTTCAGACACCTGTGTGTCACAGCAGTTCTACTCAGGAATCAACTGCTCAACTTAATTAAACAAGGGCCTCAACTAGGTTGCCTAAATGCTGTCCAGGGTAGAATCACTCTAGAAAAGGTGACTGTTGGCGTGGCATTGCTAGACCAAATCAAATGGGAATTAGTCAGGAACTGCGACATTAATTTTCCATTTCCAAGGGGCATTACACACAGGCTCAGATCAAACTCACACTGGAAGCAATTGGATAGACCCACAACCAATCAGAGCGAAAAAATGTGAACGGCTCAGCACCGTTGACTGGATATACTGTATTTCTACATAGTCGATTCTCAGCAAAGATGAAATGTATGCTTGTTCATTAGCTCCTACTGAATTGTAGCTGAGGGAAGCCAGCTAGCAACTAGTTATATTAATACAAAGCACAGTATCAGTTGCAATCTGCTGCTTTGTGTCTATTGACCTGCATTATGTCATTAACACTTCTAGAAAATAATGTCAGTAAACTAGCTTACATAACTACCGCTAGGCTACTACACTAACTGACTTATTCCAAGTCTTATAGCTCATATCCAGATCATGGCCTCTGATTCAACACAATATGTTCACATTTAGCAGGATATGATTTAATCACCAACACTTCATGTTACCATTTGCACATAGCATGATCAATAGCTTTTGCGTTTTGACTGTTGCTATAGTTATTTTTTTTCCTTTAAGGCAATAAGCTGGCCAGTCAAATTTAAACATCTACCAAAATCAGCTGGAAGTACTGCAAAAACATCTTTCTTATCAACTGAACCTTTTATTGCGGTCGTTTGTCCTTCTTTTAGAGAAAATATCCCATCCGCTTTGCTCGATGCGAACGCGATTGCAGGTTCAAAGTCCATTCAACATCAGCGTCAGTCATTCTCACTGCTTACAAGAGAACTTCAGCAGCACTCAGTCGTATAATCATTGGAACAAGCCCGCCCCAAATTCGGTAAATGATTGTGGTTGGCCCAACCAATTCTGGTCAGATGAAAATCGGTTTGGGGGTACATTTCCCAAAACCATAGATGCCAACTTTAATAGTTGGAGCCAGTGACTGTATTTGGTCAAACTATGTTTGTACATTGCTACATAGTTAGCAACTAAGCTTTTGGGAAACTTAACCCTGAATGGGAAAATGGAAAATCACATCAACCAGCCTGATCCCCAGGCGAGATGACAGAGTGAATCAGACAGTAATTCTCAGTGGTCCGAAAAACATGCAAGCAAATGATTTCCTTTAAAGGAGAAAGTTGGAACCCAAGGACTGGATTGGACACCTGCATAGCCATCGTATTTTGCATATTGCTTTGGAAATGAAACATCACTATTTCCCTGGGTGAGACTAATTTTCTGAGAGACTGACCATTCAAAGAAAATATGTCGCTATACCAACTTTTGGAAAAGATTACACCCCAATGGCCAGCATTAGCAAGGAGTCGAGTTTTTAATATGAGATTCTCTCCACTAGTGATGTGGAAACTCCCAAAGTGACAGATGTATGCCAGTCTCTGTCCGCTGACACGGCCCCTTTATTTGAATAAATGCACCCTGTCTACTGTCTGTTGAAGCAGCACATATATCAGGCATTGAGTAACGCCATCCACAGAGTCCTCCATGGTGAACAACATGTTTTGTTGAGAGATTTTAATGCTCAGGTAGGGCTAAACAATCCCATATTGATTGTGCATATATGTTGGGCTGCCATTGAATTAGATGTGTCAATAAATAGCTTAATAATGCTTAACCATTATGAGTCCACTTTTCTTCTGCAGAAAACAAACAACAGTCCCTTAAGATGTATTCTTTCTCTAAAATAACAGCAGCACTGAATGGGCATTACAGAAAGATGTTCTAATATCAAGGATGCACTTGTCACTCGCTCTAAGCATTGCGCAAACAGCCGGACAAGGTCCTCTCCATCTATGCAGGCAGATTAAGTATAATAATGAAATGCAGTCCTTGGCAGATAAGGTCATGAGGGTCAGAGCTGGCAGAGATCTTATCTGCGGTTCACTGACTTCACCATCAGGGTAAAATTCCAACAGTCATGCCATCCCTCCAATATCAGGGCAGCCTCTCTTCTGAGGCATTGGGGATGGGATTCAGAACTAGCTCTACCAAGCTTAGTTTTAAATTCAGGAGAATGTGGAGGACAGTTTTCTCTCTTAAGAACAACAGGCATGGCTTGAAAGCTGCAGACTGTGAGGCAGTTGTCAGAATGCCCCCTTCTCTGTGACTCTAAACCTGGGATCATGTGCTGTGCAGCCATCATTGTGGACAAATGGGATTCATACACTTAAGATTTTTCTAGAGAATGTTTCGCCTACCCTTGGTAGACTGTGTAATTTAATGGGAAGACTTGTCAGAAACCGATATTAGAGTATGGAGGTGATGATGTCACATCATGACTGCATAAAATACTACGTCCTTGTTTGGTCAGCTGTATCTGGGGAACTGAATTGCTGGGGGCCTGAAGAGGTAATAGGGTCACCTAACATTGGCACACAAATGTGGTTCCACACTCACACTAACATATGCTCAGGGTCCCAATCTGATACACCACACTTAAAACATGCTGCATATCCCCTTAAACTCAGATTGTTTTCCCTTAAGCAGAGGAACACACATATTTTGTATCGGTTGTTTGTAACATTTCACTGAAACCACAACACACTTATATTGATGGATACACTGCCTGACCGAAAAAAAAACACCAACTTGATTAAACTAATCAAATAGGTTAAAGCCTCCATCGGGTGATTACTGCATTGATTAATATGGTTCAGCTGGCAACAAGTTATTTAACCCTGACTGAGACCACGAGTAGCTTTTCATCTCTTAAAAAACAAGTCAGCAGATATATCCTGTGGTTGTGAAAAAGACATTACTCCTCACAGAAAGGTCAAATTATTGGCCTGCATCAAGCAAAAAAAAAAAAAAAAAACAACCAAGGAAATTGCGGAAACTACTAAAATCAGGTTAAGAACTGTCCAACAAATCATTTAAGCCTGGAAGGATAGTAGTGAATTGTCAACACAGCAGGAGAAATTGGTTGGAAAAAAATCATGGCCGATCATGAGCAAAGATGACCAAAATGCTTGGTGAAGTCTAATCCTTAAAAAAATTGACACTATAAGACTGATGATGGTGTTTCATTATGGATGTAAGAACATTTCCACACACAATTCAACATAAGCTAACAGGATTGGGACTAAACAGCCGTGTGACGGCAAGAAAGCCACTGGTTAGTGAGGCTAATTGGGGAAAAAAACAACTTCAATTTGCTGGGAACGACAAGGGTTGGACTGTGGAGCAGTGGAAAAAGGTCATGTGATCTGATGAGTCCACATTTACCCTGTTCCAGGTCAATGGGTGTGTCAGGGTAAGAACGGAAGCCCCTGAAGTGATGCTCCCATCATGCATAGAGCCCCCTGTACGAGCTTCTGGAGGCAGTGTTATGCTCTGGGGCTGCTTCAGTTGGTCAGGTTTAGGCTCAGCAACATTATGAAGCAGTGAAATGAAGTCAGCGGACTACAGGAACATACTGCATGACCATGTTAATCCCTTACAGCATAGGCATTGTCCAGGATGACAATGCCAACATTCATTATGCTTGAATTGTGAAAGAGTGGTTCAGCAAACTTGAGGAATCATTTTCACTCATGAATTGGCCACCAAAGAGTCCTGACCGTAACCAGTCCGGAGTCTTTGGGATGTACTGGACAACCTTTATGGAGTGGTACGAGTCTTCACCATCATGAATACAGGATCTCGGCCAAAAATTGGTGTTACCCTAGTTGAAATTAAACGTTGTAACATTGCACATGATTGTCAAAACAATGGCAGGACAAATGCATGCCATGATCTAAGCTAATGGCAGACCAAGGAAATATTAGAGTATGCGACTACTTTTTTTTTTTTTTTTTGGCTAAGCAATTTAACCGATGAAATGCATCATACTAGAAAGAAAATATATGATTCCTGTGGATTCTACAGTCAAGATTGCTGATAATACAGAGTATGAATCATGAATAAAAAAGATGGACTACCAATAAAATGAGTGTGTGTGTGTCTGTCTGTGTTACAAAATTCAAGTTTAACATCTTTTAAACAAATGTATTCTACTTTAACTGATGAGACAAAATACTGAATTAAACTCACTCACAGATGAAGGAAATAATGTTGATTATCTTTTCACTACAACACATGTCCAAGTCTGCAGACAGATCTTAGTATGTGAGCAAACCCTTCTCCTCTTCAACATGTTGGATGTAGATGTAATGGAGACTGAGCGACTTCGGGCCAAATTGTTACGCCCAGATGAGGGGGTCAGAGCATCTGCAAAGCAGCAGGACTAGTGCGGGGCTCCAAGTCCGCAGTGGTGACGACCTACAGACAGGGGCCCAAAGAGGGACAACTTATACGCTGGCGACAGGGTATTGGGTGCACAAACACATCCACGCACACAGGCAAGGAAGGCTATTCCATCTGGTCCAAACTGACTGAAGGGCCACCGTGGCACAAGTCAGTGAGAATTTTAATGATAGACGAGGAATATGTCACAACACACAATGCATCACACCATGCTGTGTGTAGCACATTGTAGCTGGAGACTAGTCAGAGTGACTCTGGTCTAACTTCAAAAGTGCCTAAAATAGGCATGTAGGACCAAACCTTGGAGCAATTCTGTGAAGCTGCTCGGTTCAGCTGGTCCCATTTTATTCTGCATTGCACACCGGCTGGGTTCATGTGAACCACTGACCTGGGGAAGGTATTGGACCAGGATGCACTGTGGGAGGAAGACAAGCCAGTGGAGGATGTGTGATTCTCTGGGAAATGTTCCGCAGTGAAACCCTGAGCTCAGAAATTAACCTCTTAAGCCCCAGCCTCTTTTTTAGGTTTCTGTTTGAAAATGACATACCCAAAATGAATAGAGTACATCTCTGTTTGTGTAGCATGAAGTATCAGAGAAGGAGACATGGAAATGTGGAGAGAGGGTTGATTTTCTGACGCTACTCGGATTTTGATATTTGAACATTAATATGCTTGGCGTTTGAGTTGTGCTTGGTGTATGTAAAAATGACTTATATGTGCTTGTAGCAGAGGCTCTCCTGTTTCATTTTATGTGTAATATGACTATATTGCAACTTAATTAACGCAGTGTTGTAGGTATTTTGCTGCGGTGAGTCTCAGGGTCCCCCAGTTCTTAAGAGGTTAAAGTGAGCGTCAGTTTGACAGCTGCTTTGGAGGCATGTGGGTCACCTACAATACCTGAGGCAGGTGATTTTAGGGCCAATCCCCATTCTTATGTTCAGCCTCGCCCCTACCCCTACCTCTTGCTCCTTGACCGAGCTTCATCTCTTGAAACGGAGTTGCAGGGGGTAGTGGTTGAAATATTCCCCTGTGAAATGGGACAACCTTTCGAAACCCTGATACGTCATCAGTAGTCCTTAATGGTGCTATAAAAAGACGCAGAGAGTTTGTTTCTGGAAGAATTCACAATGCCTTCTTAAATGGTATAGATTCCATCCATCAAAAGAACCTCGGTCGACAGAGTTAGGGTCAGGGTAAGGGTTGTGTTGTCATAATCAGGGAACTATTTTCATAATGTGTTACGAGAAGTGATCCATCAAATTTCTGATAATCTCTTATCACCAGTTATAATTAATTCAGAAATCTGCTTCAGGCTGGTGCTGTTGGTGGATGGAAACTAATGCCGACCTTTTTAAACTGTGGTCCTCTCACACGCCTGGGCAATCGGCACATTTTTTCGGTTATCAGCAGCGAGTCATAAAAATGCAAGAAGACGAAAACGCATCCAATGCCTGGGAATGCTGACGAATGAACCTGAGGAGTGTAAAATAGGCTGCAAACAAGTTTTGTAGTTGGCCAAATGTTAGCAAACATGCTAGCGAGGTACCATAGTCGTAACCAATGTTGGATGATATTGTTTTCATAAACATGGAATCACAAATAAATGAGAGTTTATTTTATTGTTTGTGTGTTGATTGAGTGATAATCTGGGAGTAGGCATAATGAAACAGAATATCGCACACATGCGTTATATGTGAACCTCAGAACCCAATGAGCGGTCCTCTTAGACTTGTTCAGAATTACCCATTGGTGATTATGTCTTCACTGCATCTCCCAGGATAACTGTCCCTCATAATGCAAACTCCTTCCTAGAGGAAGTGTGTGTGTGTGTGTGTGTGTGTGTGTGTGTGTGCGTGCGTGCGTGTGTGTGTGTGTGTGTGTGTGTGTGATGGCATATGGAGAAGAAGAATTTGTTTGCTGGCCGGCCAACTGCTGTAAACTATTGTTCTCCAACGGGTGAGGCAACTCGTGGAAAATGAGAATCTATTTTCTCCTCTCCTCTGCTGTAAAGTGACGGATCCCCAGCCTCTCCAAAGCAACAAGGTCAACCGCTCTGGCTACCAATACAGAGAACACGAATCCCGTCGGCAGGCGAGGGAATCAATTTACGTTCAATTTAGGCCGCACTAAGTCCGTTGACAGGTCACATCCTGAGAAACACTGGAATCTGTGTTTGATTGAACAATATTTACGCTAGCAGTGCCAAAAACCGTACTAACAGTTTTTGCGACACTACCTTATTTACAACCATTTACAATTAGCCTATTCCTCTTTTCCGAGAACAATGCCTTCATATGAGGGCGAAATGAATAGACAACTAATTAATCAGCGTCTCTCATTATTGACTCGCAAATATTTCATTTACTGGAAAACTGAAGTTCAAATGCGATAGATCCGTGATAAATCTATTAACAAGAACGTCGCCTCTTGTTGCTCCTCAAGAAACTCTGTTAGCCAACTGACACTCTGCTATTCTGCGATGGGTAAGTACGTAATTGCAGCATTGAGCGAAGAAAATGGACTTTTCAGTCCCTGACAAACGTATTCAGTTGGGGAATTTAATTTCAGTTGTATTTAAAATCAATTTCCTGAGACGCAAATCTTTCCTCTGAATAATACGTAACAGACGTACTGAAAGAAAACAACACAGGTAGACTATCTGAGCCTGAAAATAATTTTAAAAAAATTATAAATGACAAACAGACGTGTCTTAGCATGGGAATTTTCATCCGGAGCGTGCATACCCAGCTTCTCCGTCAGGTCTCATGATTCCGCTTGTAGTACATGACGTGCACAGGTCCGAGAGAGCCGTACAAATTCTGCAGCGCGCACTCTACGTGCACATGATACAAACCTCTCTGAGGTGTGATTACTGTTGTGTGGGCTGTAGAGAGTCAAAACATCACAGAACCTAACAACCCATGCGAAAATAAAAGTTGTCTCATTACCTCATCAGTTGTCAAGGTAGGCTACCTCATACGAACGAAAAAAAAAAATCGGGGTGCAGAGGATGACCAGCAATCATCCAAAAATCGAGGCAATTATACTATCGAGCTTACGGAGTGTTAGGAGAGAGTTCATGTGAAACTCCAGCCCTAGTTGTGGGGTTTATGTAGGCCAACAGCTGAAATCCCGCAAATCCTAACTTTTTTTGGGAACAAATTTGTAATTTAGAACAATAAAACAAGATTTCAAATATAGTTTGCGGAGATTTTCTGAGATTTTCCAAAGTCGTACTGCCACTAGGCCTGTACACTGCTCATTTCGCGCAGCGAAACAGTCAGGGATTTGGCTTAAATTCGGGATGTGTCATGGTTTTCCGATTACGGATGTGTCTTTATATGGCCTATCATTCAAGCAGCAATAAAATATGACAGAATTTTATAGACAGGAGAAGGCGTTCAGCCGATATGAGCCGCCTCAGTGTTTCCATTGCGAAGGCACAGGTGGACCCGACACTGTAATAGAAGCAACTGAAGACCTGCGTGCAAGAAGTAGCCTTTCTACGTTACAAAATTATCCTTTTGAGATTTTGGGGGAAGAAGTTTTCAAAACAAGTTGCAGATCGTGACAATGGACAATGGAAACACACCAGTACACAAGACTTGAGTGCTTCTTTGAAGAAATCTTTGGTATCAGATGATGCTTCGGCCATTGTGGCTTTTAATACTGGTGTCAGCTCAATTTTTTATTTTTATTTTTTGCAATATGTTGACTGCAGTACCTCTCGCACGCGGGTATTCAGTTTTAGGTCACTTGTAGTTTTCCCAGTTGAGTCACTAAACTCTCTGGTGCGACTTTGACAAATATTTTGGATTCTCTCTCGGGACGCGTCTTTATTCTCAAGGACAGACTCCAAACTGGCGCCGTCGACATTGTCAAATATCGATTTGATTTTATGCCACTATTGAAAGTCTGTTTGATTTAGGCGAGCAAAGGATCTTCTTTGGAAAAATGCATTTTGGGATTTTTCTCTGAATATTTGCGTAAAACCTCTTTTAATCATAAATATTTCGTAGTTAATTAGCCCTGAGTTGGTTAAAACGTCAATTCACGACTTTTCTTTTTTTTTTCATTTCAGCATTACGACAGCTCCGTGAAAACTTACATTCTTGCACATTATGACGAGGGAACAGACTCGCACGCTGACACGCGCACATACTCGGACACATGCCCCCCCCCCCCCCCCCTCCACCCGCCCACACACACACACACACACACACACACACACACACACGGATTCTACTCATAACTATCCCTATTAACGGTATCGTATACAAGCAGATTAGTGCTATTCAAGTGGTCTGAGGTCGCTAAGACTGTCCGTAACCGGCGACTGAAAAGAATTCCTCAAAGAATCGGGGGAAAAGAGTCGCGCCAGTGTTTGTTTGTTGCCCACAATGTACAGATTACATGTTTTGCGTGTTCAAACGAATAGCACATCACTTATTACCCCCAAACACTTTTAGTTCAGAAACATAATCTGTAGGTAAATCATTTATTATCGAGTGTGAAAACTTTGAGTTTTGAAAACCTCCATAGTTTTTTGCGCTTCCGTCGGTCAGTCATAGCCTACTGCACTTTTTGTTTCATGTTCATAAAGGGCATTAATATAGTTGTTTTACGCATCGTCTTATCGGTCAACTGGAGATTTCAAACCAGGACTGAAAAGTCCGTCCCGGCGAGTTATGGTGCCAGCTGCTTAGTGCCGAGAAATTCGCTGAACAATTGGGATCCCTGCTTGCATTCTCCCGCCTTTCTTCCCCATTTGCATGGGCTGTTCTGGTTGATTGACTGCCGAGGCCGAGCCGTGGGACCAGCATTGTTCGCCTATCACCCGAGATGGTGGGCATGACAGGGCTCAGGTAGGAAGAGCAGAGACAGACGGATTCAGAAAACTCCAGGCCGTGCAGTTCCGACTCTTATTCGCCGTTTAACTCATAGACAAGTCGCGCGCACACAAACACGCGCATGTACACATAGCCTACATACACAAATGCACACGCGCGCGCGAGCACTCGCACAAATTATGTTCACTCAGACATAGCTGAGTAGTTAAAACGATAAATTCTGAGGATAATTACATGAATGTGAATTCCTTTTTAAGGTGGAGTTAACTTTCAACAAAAATAAATGCTAACGAACACGATAAGCATGAGGTGGCGGAATTTCCACAATGTAACTGTGTACTGCGAAGATTTGAATAAACAGTGGTTGTCTTGTCTTTGTAAGTCTTTCAGCATCGGCTCGATTTCCCCCTTTAACAATAGCCTACGTACACGCATTCACAGTGCCAATACTTGGGATATTGAAAGAAATAAGAAGAAATGCGACAAAAGCAACACAAATAATGCAGAGACCTTTTTACTGAGGAAACTCTTATTCGATTGAAAGAAGCTGTTGAATGATTTAACGGAAAGCAGCCGGTGCTCAGGTACAAAGCTACGGTCTCTGTTAAAACCAAAATTTTAAGCACGGTTAATATTTTCAGATATACCCTCCGCCCATAAATATTCATTGTTGCGGAGATGAGAAATTGGCGTACTGCTGCTAGTATGATTGCTCCTGCTCTGGGATCATGGGTTTGTCCTGAGTAATCGAAATTTAGAACGTGTTCTAATTAAATATGCTGTCCTGGGGCGCGAAACTTTGCTGGCCAGGATGCAGTCGCGCACAGTTGATCCTGATTGGTAAGCAGTGCAATTTTAGATGAAACAACCGAACATTGTGCAAGTATGTCAAATGCTAAAATGAAAATTCTCAGTTGAGCCAAGATGTTTCCATCTCTACATCAACACTTCAGCCAATCAACCAATATTCTGCAAAATCTTTGCAGAGATTAAGTCGAGAATTTCGTATCTTTAACCTGTTGGGTGAATCTAATTAGCCTAGGCCAAATATTGGACTCCCCAGGGATGGTACGCGCAAGGCTATATCATGTGTTAATGAAATTAGTACGATTCTTTGATTTCGGTTATGATGATATTATTATTATTATTATTATTAATACTCTGATAAAACTTAAAAAGAGAGGCAGCCATCTGAAATGCATTTTTGAGTTTACACAACTTCTATTGAAGCACTGATTACTAAAACCCCACAAGTCAAGTCAAGTGTGACTTATGGGGTTTTTGTAATAGGTGCTTCAATTCTTTCACAAATCAGTTTGTGCAATAACAGGAACTTGAAGTTAAACAAAGTCAAAAATGCTCTGGAGCTGTTTGCCTTATTTTTATTTTCATTTTTTAATTCAAATCAACCTTTCACTATCTACAGTGTTGATGCAGTGGTAGTGGTAAAAGTGACTGTGGTAGTGGTAGTGGTGTTGGTAATAGTAATGGTGGTGGTGGTGATGGTAGAAGTGTTAGTGGTGGTGCTGATGGTAGAAATGAGTTGTAATAATAACAGTAGCCTAAATGTTGTTGGGGTGGCAGCTACACTGAAAGTGACAGAAATAATACAGTCAAATGTAGAAAACACCAGTGAAAAACTGAACCCTTAATAGAATGCAATGAGGCCCTCATTCCCCCTCCCCTCTCTCTCTTTCTCTCTGCTGTGATCACGCGTTTTCAATATTTGGATGATGGATATAGGCCTACGTGTTCGTTGACTTAGTTTTGAGCAACCATCATATTGCAAGTATGGTGATTCATGAAAATGAACATGAACTTTACCCAATAAAGCGCTATTTCAGTTTAATGTTACATCAATTGAGGTCGGTCATTTATAAATGTGCTCGCAATCTCTAAATTTTCCTTGCCATATCCCCAAAGCCCCTGAAACTCCCGCGGCGCGCTTGGTTTTGTGTGGTCCCTGCTTTTCCAGGCCAGCCTCGCTTCAGCACCGTCATTCTGAGGGCTCCCTTCAGCTCTCTTGCACCTGTGTCGCAGCTCGGTTCCTTCAGGAATTCTCTGAGGCTTGTAATCGGCTTTGAGAAGCCATTGAGTGCGCAGCACAGAGAAACTTCCCAACCCCACAGTGAGCCGCACCTCTGAATGGGAGTCAGCGTGGGGCGGCCCTCCAACCCTCGGCCCCACCAAATTCCAGCAGAGTCCCTCACAATCACTCCCACACAGGCCTCGCGACCGCGAGCTCGCGGGGGAGGGAGGAGAAATAAGTTGAAGAACTCTCCGCGCGAGGCAGGCTTCGATGCAGCGCGCGGGCAGCCCGAGAACGCTTTGCGTCGTAGCGCTCAAGATTATCTACGTTATATTCGATTCGCACCGATGAGTGAATTTTTGTCACAAACATTATCGTTGCCAGTTATTTGCGTCGTATGCACCAGTCTTCATAAGGTTCTTGTTTCTTTTTGTTAAGTTCCCATAACTATAAACGTTTGTAGACGAGCGTTTTACCTTAAAGTTGTGTAACATGAGAACATCAGTAAACCACAAATACTTAGCAATTTATGCAGTTTAATACCTAGTGGACTGTTTCACATGTATGGGCGATTCTGCTGTCCTTGAAAATTTCCATGTAATTTGTTTTTTCAACAAAGGGCAGAAAGTTTCCAGTAAAGTTGGCATTGCTGTCTGTCTTCTTGTACACGAACTGCGAATTTAAACCAAACGTCTTGGTACTTAAACGACTGGAAGAATGCGCAGCAGATAGGGGGGCACAGCGTTTCAGCTCTTGGAAGCGCAGTGGATTAAGAGGCTGCAAGATTGTTAAACATGTCAACGTGTAATTGCACGATAAGGCCCTCGCGAGGAATTTATTGGCCCAGTTGTTATTTCTCTTCCTCTCTAATCTCGTTCAGCACATTCGTTCTGTGCAATCTGTCTCTGTAATCTTCTGTGACAGAATGGCAACCAATGGCAGAGAGCGCTTTTTTGGTGGGAAGAGAAAATATGCAGAGGCGTGATAAACTGATGCTAATTATCCACATTTAGGACACCGAGTGCAAGAGATCGGGGTTTACAAATAGCAAATGGGAGCCAATGGTGATGGGTTCTTAGTACGGAATATATTGGCGCCTACAAGATAAGGGGAGCGCCCCATCCTCTCCCAATTTTATAACATGGTAAATTATTTTGGCCAAATTTACCAGAACATTTTTCTTTTATTTGGCAGAGTGCCATGACTTACTCCTCCTTTGTGTTTTCAATGCAAATCCGTGCAGCTTTACGTCTGCAGATTAGACGCAAATAGCAGTTCCAGGCCGATTTAGAGTCCTGTCTCACAGGTGCGTAGGTAGCCTGCTCGGTGAGATTCTGTGGTGGAAAATACACTTTACTTTTTGCGTGATATCATCAGCCGTTGTAGGCGCCAAATAATTTTTTTTTCGGACAAATTTTCTTTGTGATACTGGAAGCCGCGAGTCCAAATACAATACGTGCTAGAAGCCGCGGGAAATTAATCTTGACCACAGGAAAATAAATTGGCACGTTAGTTAAATTTGTTGCCCAAAAATAATAATTTGAAATAATAATTTGAACTTCTTATTATTGTTTTGTTTTTAATTTTAGATGCTCTATCAAAGAAAATTGTGAGAAACACTGTGAACAACATAGACCCTATACATAACGAACGATAAGCCTGCAAGATCTCAAATCATTTGAATTAACACATTTTTATGAAATGTACGTAGTTTATTTGGACAGTGCAATGAAATAAATACTAAAACATTAGTATATTTATGTTACCCTTATAAAATCGTCGTAATTGGCTGCATTTCATTCACCGAAATTCAGGGAAAGGCGATTGTTATTCAGTAGTGGCAGGTAGTGAACTCTATTAGGATTTTTATTAGATACTACACAATAAAAATAAATAAATAAATCATCGTTTTAGGCCTATGCAAACGCATGTATTTAGCCCATCATTTAGCAACGACGAGTTAGCTTTGTATAAAACTGAAATACTGTCCACTTTATTCTGTTCTTAACGAATGAATTGGCCTACTTATGTCATCAATAGCGGATTTATTAATATCTTAGCATTAGGCCAACTACACGCACCCAAGCACATACTGTTCGAGCCCTGGACCCTGAACAACTTTCAAATAACGCTTAAAGTAGCCGATATTCATGTTACAAAATAATATTTGGAAAGTCATGAGAGGATTCGCGTTGAAAGATAACGTAGAGAAACTTAAGTCCTGCACGCTGTGATTTAAATTGCCTTTAACATGTCGAACATATAGCGCTCCACAACATGGGCGACAGGTTGTTCGACAGCATTGGCGCTGGTCAGGCTGAATCCTCGCGGTGCCACTTGTTGCGGAAGAGCAATAGGGATGACATCATTGTTCCGGTCGGTAATCGTGAAAGACTTTGACTTGCCGCTAACCCCAGGGTCACTCCTTCTGCCTCCTAATCCTATTCTTTTTGACACAAAAACACTCTCCACCACGGGACAGATTCATCTTAATCCCTGTTGACAGTCGGCAGAGTAGTCTTGGAATGAAATTTTATTGACAGCCTCCCCATTGAAAGAATTAAGGCCTGTACTTCGCCCGCTGGAAAAGGTCAACATTTTCCAAACACCAAAATATTTTATTAGCGCTCCATCCTTTGTCCCAGAAACACTAAATGTCTTATATAAAACAGGAAAGCTGCTCACCCTGTAAAGCGGTTTGAATCAATGGATAATCAGCTAATAATGTGATTTCCTTTGTATCCCGCACTCCATCTTCAACTCAGTCATCTAGCGGGGGATCGGGACTGCGGCCTCGAACTCTGTCCGCTGTAGTTCCCCGAAAGTTGAGTCCCATTTCTTTTTTTAATTATTTTTTTTAATATATGGTATTTCAATATAAAGACACCTTTGGCGACTGACCCCGTCTTCTACAGTTAATATCTTCATCCTATTTAGATATCGAATATTTTGATAGATTGAATGAGCCGGTCATCCGATGGGTTAAATATCGTAAGAACTATTAGATAGGTAGGCCCACATGTTTTAGTAGGATACGAACGTATTCACTTTCGTTAGGTTATAGGCCTATTAAGCAAATAAACCGACGCTCAAACAGTAACTGAATGCCCGATCATGAATAAAATTATCAATGAATTTAAATAGTGTCGTAACCTTCGCCGATTTTTTTTTCAAGTTCATACCACCTTGAGACGTGGAAAAATGTAAAACACAGAAATTGTATTTCATTGGTTTATTCTCTCTCGTCTTGTCATGATATGAAAAATGTGGTGGAACAATCAATTTGACAAATATCATATCAGCTGTATATTGTTTGCTTCAAATGTTTTTTTGTTAAGAAAATAGAAAAGATGAAGAGCCATCCGTAAATTAACATGCTGATTTGCTGGAATCTGTCAAAAGAGAGGGAGCCATTTACGGTCATACCTTCAAATTGAGGAATTCAACACGTTTTCAATAACAACTTCATTACAAAGACTTTGTTCACTTTACAAACAAAAGTTACAATTTCAAAAGGACTATTATTAATCAGCAAACAGCCTTTAGTTTGCATAAAGGTTGTATTACCCAGCAGTGGGCTCTTGCAGCCTAATTCTCACGACTCTAAAAAAGAATGGCCCACACGCGTCTAAACTTGTATTGATAGTGAACTGAA
This sequence comes from Gymnothorax reevesii, assembly GCA_029721435.1. Classification (NCBI taxonomy): domain Eukaryota; kingdom Metazoa; phylum Chordata; class Actinopteri; order Anguilliformes; family Muraenidae; genus Gymnothorax; species Gymnothorax reevesii. Next base: position 70,120,442 of record CM056587.1, on the reverse strand, counting down.
AAAGAGTACTGTTTTATATTAGGCCTAAATAATATTAACCCATCACAGTGAAACTGAATTGCTTAAAGACTGTCCTCGAATTTGTGTGTAACAATAAGTAGGCTACTCGAGAAATAAAATTAAATAAAAAAATCAAAAACCTATATTTATGTACTACAATAAATTTGAAGCTAGCGAATAACAACAACTACTACAACAACTACCACACTTAGTAATAATAATAATAATAATAATAATAAATTCATAGCGCACTTATTTCTGAAGTGCTGACCTCACATATCAATCAGTCAGGCTACCACAAATAAGCTGTGTGAGAAGTATCAATGAAAGTCCGTTTCAATTATAATTTGATTCTTTCTGTAATATTAATTTCATTGATTACTATTTCAGTAATATTAATTTCAATATTTGTCTGCAGCTATTTTTAATGGACGTTCCCTTGCCTCGCGGGGTCTGTCTGTCTAATGAAGCAAATCTCTGAACTGTCGTGATGCGTAATGATGAGTTATGTCGATAATTACAGATTTATCTGAGACCATCATTACTGATTAATTAGTAATGACAAGTCGTTGCCTCTTGCTTGATTCTTGTTTTAGACAGTAGGAGGCTTGTGTTTTCAATATTAAGTTTATGTTTCTCACTTTCACTTTCTTCTAACCGTCTGCTTTTAAATTGAAGGTCGGAATATCGACGTTAGTCTACATTGCGCGAGTAGCAGTATAGAGTATAAAGTAGCCTAAGATTTTATTTAATTGATCATGGGCTTAAACCGAAGTGTATTCGCATTCATAACACAAAAGAAAACAAGCAATGAAACGTGATACACTTTTTCCAGAACAAGGGAACATATATGCAAAATTTATTTAACTCATAATTCAGCGCAATATCAGGATATTGTTCTTTTCTGGGAGAAATTCATTCACTATTTACTATTTACAGTTGCACTCTCTAGACAACTTCTTGGATATTACAAAACTTATATACAATTTGCAGGAAAATTACAACAGAAAGAAAATTCAGATGCAGAGTTTTACTATTACAAACGCATGTTTAAAATGGAAAAGAAAAAAATCTAAAATTGTTTAAACGTTTCATGTGTATTCAGAAACATGAGACCATATGTAGTTCCTTTGAAAACAGGGGAATCTGTAAGGGAAATTGCGGTAAATGAAAACACCAAACTCACTGAAACAGCTCATTGGTTTCGAAACTGGATTGCCTCCATTTAAAAGTGAAGTTATATTTAACAGTTATCGACAAAATGAAACAATCCATCGTAATGTGGCTTCGGCAATACTGTTTATGCTTCAGAAAGGCAAACAAAATATGTTGTACCTTCAATTTACAAGAACATCAAGACATTCTGTACAAAAGGTAGGTAGGTTAAGACCTTTAAAAAGAGGTAAATATTTGGTTACGAGCTTTATAATGCTCGCTGCAGGGTGAATTATCGTTATTTTTTAAATATGTGTCAGTGGCACCGTTCCGTTTACCCCTGTCGTCGCGCTTTGATAGTGCTGTGGTAATGCATGAAGTCTGCTTTGAACAGACGGGTCGCCTGCCTCCCCCGTGGGCAAATACATACTTATCATTTCCCGCAAGTCCCCTGGACAAGGAGCTCTAGAGTGAGTGGTAGCCGGAGGGCTTACGCTGGGTTCCGATTTCACCAGAGACCCCAACGTGCCGATAGAGCCCGAAGGGGCGACAGCCGAGTTCTGATGCTGTGCGTAAGATATCCCTCCGTATCCTGACGGAGAGGCGCTAATATATGTCTGAGAGTTCGAGATTGGGCTGTACTGGAGCGCGGTCATGTCGTAGCGGTGCATAGGCTGTGGGTTGTGGGGATGATGCGCGTGGTGATGGTGCGCCCCGCTGCTCGGGTGCTGGTTGTAGGCTATGTGCGCCTCTTGCATCATCGCCGCTGCCGCCGCAACCTGGCCCGAATAGGCGCCGTTTGCCCAGCCGTTTAAATGTGCATAGCCGGTGCTGGCCGCGCCTCCGTGACTCCCTGGACTTTCTAACCTCTGTCCTACTCCTGTGAGACTCACTCCGACCCCAAGCCCAACACCACCGCCGCCGGCACCCCCAGTTAGCAGACCGCTGGCTAATGAGTATTTGTCTTTTTTGAGCAGCGTCTTGGTCTTTCTCCTGGGTCTGTACTTGTAATCCGGGTGTTCTTTCATATGCATGGCCCGCAACCGTTTTGCCTCATCGATGAAGGGTCTCTTTTCCGCCTCTGACATAACTTTCCACTCCGCTCCGAGTCTCTTGCTGATTTCAGAGTTGTGCATTTTTGGGTTCTCCTGTGCCATCTTCCTGCGCTGCCCCCGAGACCAAACCATAAACGCATTCATCGGTCTTTTTACTCGGTCTTGGTTAGCTTTGCTCCCGCTGTTTGACAGCGTTTGCCCCGAATTTGTATTAGTTTGGGGTCCTGGGGAGTGCAGGTCCGTTTCCATCATCATGCTATACATTCAACTGGCTTAACGTTTCAACCAACGCAGACAAACATTCAGTTTTGACACGTCCGGCTCAGCTGGCGCAACGGATCAAGCTTCCACAAAAATAGAGGGACAAAAATAACAAAAGTCAAATAATCCAGTGTGATAATGATACCTCTTTGGACTTTTCTCCGTCTCTCCACTTCTCTGTCACATCTTCTGATGAAAAGCGTCTTTCAGCTACTTTCTCTTACGGAGTAGAGAAGTTAATAGTGCGGCAGCCATGTGATGCGCTTTGACAGCCATTAAATGTGCTAGAGGCAACCAATGGCGTTTGAGGAATGATGTGATTTGCATGGCGTTGGTCAGGTGACCTAGAGAAGTGAGGACTAGCCAGTGGGAGGAGTGTGACGGGGGTCACTGCGGCCTTTAGTGCGGAAGGTAAATATTAATAAATGAGTTAGAAACGTTCTTTCCTTATAGGTAAAGTAGACTACTTTACGCATGTTACACTGATGTTTGTCTTCACATACTCAAGCAAGATTGATGGTGCAGCTATTTCTATACTTTATTTTGTTTATGAAATGACCATTGTAAAGTCACAACATGGTAAAAGATGTAACTGAAGTCATATAAAAAGGTTTACTACATGCCAAGTTTTACTTGCCTTTCGTCCAGGCTGTACCCTTACAACATATAGACTTTTAAATGATCTTTGCGAAATTATTGTCTGAGGAAAATTAATTCGGATTTGGAAGGTTACTGAAGACCGACTAACCCAGTAGGCCCATTCATGAGAGAACACGGACTCACTCAGTATACAGCCACAAAACTGGAGCAGAGAGAGTCAATATTTAGTCTTAATATGCACAATGTCTTATTGTAGCTACTCATTTCAAAAGAACTTCGCTTTGAGTGAGAATGAAAGATCTCTGTGCATTAAAAGTGTGTTCATTCGCCAGATCCTCGCTTATAGAGCCCACAGCAAAAACGTTACGAAGATTGATGAAAGTTTCTTTATTTTAACACTACCAACATCGTCACATGCGTAAAGGCACTGAAGCGCAATGAATGCCCTGAAGGGTAATTGTAAAAAAGTGCATGTTACAGCAAAATACGCTGCCTTGTGTTTTTCCATGAGGAATTAATGCTTATCTTGATGCATTTCAAATGAATTCAAACAGTAGTTATCTATGTATTTATGTATGTGTTTCTCTACTTATTTATTTAAAGGGACACTACAGCAATCTGCATTTATGTAATAACTTGTATGCATGTTGCACCAATTTTCGCTGAAGGGTTACAATGATGACTCGAACAGATAGGCCTTGTATGTTTTCAGATTTAAGTCCCGCAACAACTTTGGCTTTGTGCATACTTAACTTTGTTTCCATTATTTTGGAATTTTTTTATTTAGAATCAACATCTAAATTTGCATCACATATGTATTACCTATTATCTTTATGCCCCATCACTCACAACTAATGAAAGCCTTTTTTTCCCCAGAGCGAATTTCGGCTACAAATGCTTTCTTGTTGTGACGGTTGCTATGAAACAGGTGACTGACGCCCACAACACGTGCCAGCCGAGCCCTCTTTGTTCTGTCCTACCACGGGCAAGCTCTAAATGGCACGCTGAAATTATCGTCGTCTTCGGTGCACATTATGTTTGCCAAATAGAGGGTGGCTTGTAGTGAGGATATATGAGGATAAACCGCGAGCGACCATACTAGGCTAAATGACGCAATGCGAATTCAAATTGCAACTTCCTGCTCAAAATAATAGCGGTAGCCTACAAACGCATTGCTTTCTCTTGTAAATCCTATCACGAAGAATATTGTACGAAACTATATAACGAGCTTATAAATATTGTCGGTCCTCTGTAAACAAACAACAAAAAAAAAAACGGTTTTCCCCTGGAAGTTTTTATAATAATAGTAATAATAATAATAATAATAATAATTATTATTATTATTATTAGTAGTAGTAGTAGTAGTAGTAGTATTTTGCCTAATGATTTTTTTCAGTAACCATCCATTTTCATACAGTAGGCTACTTTTAGATTTCCTAAACAAAAATGTGAAAACGTAGATGTTTACCCGATGACCGTACTTCTGTTGTTGACAAATACTATCTTTGTTACAGCAGGCTACGGTTAATGTAAATGCTCGTCTTTTCATCCCCGAGATGCTAATCCGTCAAAAAATAGCTTTGCAAGCGCAGTAGACCCTCATATCAAATGTCACACCTTGGCAAACATTGGTTCAATTTCATACCGGCTGTTGTAAGAATTTTATCCGTGTTAGCGATTTGGTGTCGTCCAGAGACTCGATGATGAAGGGGTGAAAGCATCATTTGGCTGTGGAATTTCAAAGAAATCATTTTTGTTGCAGCTGAAACACGCGTCATCGCCGTCTGCTGGTCGCTAATAACGCGCGTGCGGGCATTGCCTTGGTGCTGAAAGACAGCGCTCCACAGCAGAGAGCAGAACCAGCTAAAGGCAGCTTCTGTCAGAGCTGAAGCGAGCCTCACAGTAACAATAACAACTGAACATACATCACAAAAAGAAATGGGCTAACATGAGCGAACACCGCGGACTACACACACACACACACACACACATATATATATATATATATATATATATATATAGACGCCTAAACATTCTTAAATTGTTATATTTTTCGGGAATACGATAGGAGCCTTTTTATTTTTTGTAGAGCCCAAATTAATTTAGTGTAAAAAAAAACCCTAAGAGGGTTGAATCTGGAAATCGCGGTTCACACTGTGAGAAACGCTCACACATATAATTCAAATTTCACAGCTGATCTGTTCTGAAAACCCCAATCAACTACTAATTGAAGGGAAAACAAAATATCCCTTCCCTACCGCACAGCTAACGATTTAATCATTATATCAGAGTTTATAGGTTTTAATTAGGCTAATGCTCATGCTATATGGAATGAGATAATTCAATACAAGCCTCGTTGAATTGTGTAATTGGGTCAACATCCAGCGAGCGCACACATCCTCAAAATTCAAGCAGCGTTTTCTACGGCTTTCAGATGGAAAAACGCAGGATTAAAAACTCAGCGAATCCAACAGGCTGAAGACTGAAGCAACACCCACGTTAAACGGGACCTTCTCAGATAACCGTATCAAAATAAAACATTCCTAGTGAAGCCTCAATTGTGGACAAATCATCCTCGCAGTGCGCTTCAATAATCTGGAAACTAATCTCCTTTCACATTTTTCGAGCAAAAGTATGCTTAAAAGTAGCCTAACTATCATTTCAGTACATGTCTAATTACTCAAAAACTTGATAACAGGTCAAAATGATTATTTAGCCTATTTAATCCCGGCAATCTGCAGTATCAGGTTCACTTGTTACTCCTAATCGCCATATGGTTGCTCCATATGCAGTTTTACGCGAAGCGCCAATGTGAAACACAATTTTTTTTAGATCAGCAACTGGATTGTAGCCGCCGACGTATTTTTTTCTCTATAATTGATGTTTATGATGCTTTTTATTCTTCTGTGGAAATTTCCAGTGCAGTTGAAGACGTGTTTACATTTTTTTATTTGTCCCGTCAAAAGGTAATTTCTCAAAATGACCATCGGTGTGTTAACTAAAATAATTATATGCCTCATCATCTTAATGGGATTTTTGCTCTTAAACTGACGCAACAACCTGAAACAGTAAATATATCTCTCACAGTAAAAATGTGTAATGATTTACAAATCACAGACAATATAAAACAATATAAGTTTATTGAAAAATATCACTAATTCTTGTTATTTCAAGGTAATTGGTTTTGTAATCAGAATTATTCTCTGAGATTTGTCTGAACTCATATAATGGAACATAAAGAAAATAAACTGTCTCTCTTTTACGACTAGAGTCTCTAGTTTTAAATGTACATGTTTACACCAAGCCAATGGTCACATCTTATGTTTTCTTCGGCTAAACTCAGCCAATCAGACTTGATTGAAATGCGCAGTCACATCGCACTCAAAAAGTATTTGGGAAGCAATCATTCTATTTCCAACAATACATTTGTACATCTCAGATTAGCTCAATTAAATTATTCATCCAAATTTAAATCGACAAGGATCATGACCATTAAGCTGAAAAATAAAACACAAGTACGTATCAATACAGTTCTACACCTTACAAGTGTTGCTGTTGTGATGTGCAGGTGTACCAAATCTCGCCGATTTTACGCGCATGTCAGTAACGATCGCAGTTACCCAAATAAATAATTGCAACTCATTTTCTTGAAAGCTAAATCCACTGAAAATGTCAAAGAGCAAATTAGCTATAAACTCTTCATAAGATACTAATACATTATTTAAAACTTATTTCAACCAGGACGTAATACACCGTTCAATGCGACTCATTCCATTGCATTTTACGCAGTTTTCTCTTCACGTTAATTTCATTCTATTTCTGCTCTTGTGCCCCCATTTTTCCTCAGTCATAGCGCGCTCATTTACAGACATCGTCGGTTTTGGTTTCCACCCCGCTAATAATAAGCTGCTGACGGACAGGATGGGCGCGAGGCGCGCTGCCGTACCCGCCCCCTTCAATGGGAAGCAACAGCTCGGACCTTCTATACTCGATTAAGAGATTTAAATTTAATACTGCGAGTTATTACAGATATCACTAAAACTATTTCAGAATATGAAACTATTTGCCGATGCACGGTTTAAAATATAATCAACTTGATAATCAGATTTAACGATACTGAGCTAAGATGTTCGGAGTTTTCGGTGAAAACGCTTAAACTTCAAATCATGCGCTGTGGATAAAGTAAACTTTAATGAGTGACCTGTTCATGAGTTTGAACAATGTTTTTCAGGCGATTACTTATTTTAAGTATCATGCTTGAATAATTTCCAGAAATTACAGTGTATTTACACTGCTTCCCAAAAATATAAAATCAATGACTGAATAAGGGTTTCAAACAGGAGAATCTCAGCCCCTCCAAAAATGTCACTAAAATGCGCAGGTTCTTGAACTTTTCAGAGGGCCGTTATGTCTCAGGTATCGGTGGATGCCTCGCAGTACAAGCTGTTATTATTGTCGTAGTTGTAGTTGTAGTTACAGTAGTTACCGTTGTAACCGCCGCCGCTGTTGTAAAGACGGTTATCAGCGGGTATATTCATATTCATATTCATATTCATATTCATATATTCTGGGCGACTCAAGGAACCCAAGCCTCATCCTGCCGAGACATTTTGCGACCAGTAAACCACTGGCACGTGTCAAGCATTTCAGGCGGCTAAGAGTAAAATAACGCTGCATCACTATCAGAGTAAAACCCAGAGTCCTGTTACTAAAGTGAATACGGCTTCGTTTGAACACATGCCAGAAAGTGTGCCTCCAGTCCAAAGCCTTGTGGAGCCATTCTCAACTGTAGTGCTAAAAATATCCCCATAATTTGTTATTTGTTTGTCATGGAAAAAAAGGTTATATTTTTGGACGAAAGTCAGTGTCAATTTTGAGTGCTGACTCATAAAAAAACCTCAAACTCCTATTTAGTAAATGTAGTTACGCTTCTGAAGCTCTGATTAAATCCTTTAAACTGAGTATTTTACTGCATATTGAAAGTTATGCCCACCAACAAAATCTCTCGTTTAAATATGAATGAATGAAGCCACACTTAGCCTAATGTTTCTCTGTTCATTGCTTATACAAACCGGAACCTCAAACGAGACAGGCATGAACTCAGGTTGAATAGGTTCATTGACTGGTGCAGCTGTCTTGTTTCTTCTACGGATGTCTTTTGGGCCAAATATCTTGATCAATATCCCGACTTTTCTACAACCAGTCGCCTGTTATTTCAGGGCTCCTACTCGCGCGCTAACGCTGCTTGTCATTTACTATGTTGAACTATTCGCACAAACAAATAGGCAAAATGAATTAACTGAATTAAGTTACTTAAAATAAGATACAATGAAGTCACGCGGTCCCGCCAGCGGGTTCATCTGATACCGACTCCGCATAATTTTAATCGCAGCAGCGAATACGCAGAAGTGACAGATCAAAAACCCTCCAGCTTTCACCCAGATAGTAAAACTGCCTCGTCAGGTCCGTCTTTACTTAAGCAAACATTCACTAAAGGTTAAGCGACACGTGGTGTTTCTGGTGTAAAGACAGAACCGGCGCGCTTCACACGGCATAATCACATGGACGCTCCGAGCAGCACTTGTCAAACAGACTGACTGACAAGCAATTTAAGAGGACCTTGATATTCCTCAGTGATGTTAAAGGATAATAATTAATTTATCGATTAACAATGACAACTCTTCAACCGCTAAGGAAAAAATCCATAATACATTCCTATCCACAACCTACCGATCATAATATAAAAAAATTAAAATTTAAAAAAAAAAAAAAAAAACAAGCACATGAGCACAAAAAAGTGAGATGAATTAAAAATGAGTTAAGCCGACGGCGGGACTTGCTGCAGTGGGATATGAGTCTGGCTTCACAAATTCCAATTACGACTTTTTTTCCCCGCTCGCGAAAGATAAAACTGTACTGTACTTTCGCCTCGATTTTTCTCAAAGCCATCACGAGCCGCGCGTATAAGAGTAACACCCGACTTTGGCCCCAGAAAATAGCGCTCACGGGCGCCATCAGTTTGCTTCGGTTGATCAATCCTTAGCTTGCAATTTAGGTGTATATTGTGGCACGCATGCACGCACGCACGCAAACACACACACACACACACACACACTTACGCGCGCGCACACACACACGCACGCACACACACACACGCGCACGCACACACACACTCACACATACACACACACATCCAAGTCGGCAGAATATTTCTGGTGCTAAGAGAAGGTCTGACTTATCCCGATACAGATTAATGCTATGCAACACCCATGCTGGCGAACATTTCTAATTCATTTAATGAAGACTTACGCGAGTTCCATTGTCCTTCAATCGCTGACTCTCGTGTAGGAACAGAAAACCGTTAAATTCTATTGCAAGGCCATACATAAGAAAACATGAGCCAGAACGGTTCTTGTAAAACCACCGTCCCCACTAATCTCTGCCGGCTAAGTGTGCCCTGGTCGGTCGTGCCCAGCTCCCGATCCCTCTACTGACTCAATACGCACTGTAAGGGGGAGAAAGGAAAATGAAATTTATTATTGATAGACTTTTAAGACAATTTCAAGTTATTGTTTCTCTCCGCAAAAGGCCCCCGTCTTACACAACGAAGCGCCTTTTGTGTGGCTCCGAACAATACAAAACCAATATTCTAATAAATAGCCACTTTTTTGTTCCCCTTCTTGACGATGAATAGGATTGAACAGTTGGCTTGAAAGCAGCTGCGACGCTTGCAGGAAAGGGGGTGGAGCCTCACAGCGACGCGTCTCCCCTTTCATTCCAAACCTGAAGAGCAGTCTCTTCCGTTTCACAGCATTTGACGGCGTTCGCCGTCTCACGGCACTTCTTTGCACTTCCCTTTTTTGATTATGACTAATTATAGATAAATAAGAGAAATACTCCTGAAGTTTAGAGTAAGACACATTTCACATATCTCGCGGACAGCGCTTTTGGTAAAATCTGTTTCTCTTGCCCTTCAGTAGTGTTTTCTCCCCGTCTTCATTGTTAAATGTTGATTAGCCTACTTGTAAAAGGATTAAAAGTTTTTTCTTTTTTAAAGACTGTAAATTTAAAAAATAAATAACACTACTACTACTACTACTACTACTACTACTACAAATAATAATAATAATAATAATAATAATAATAATGATAACAGCAATAATAATAATAATAATAATAATAATAGTAATAATAATAATGATAATAATGCAGCAAAAAGGCAAAGAAGCTCATGCATCAGCTGAACACACACTGCCGCTGCAGCGCGTAATTGTTCTGAGTTACTCCGGAGGGTTCAGACGGATCGCTGCCCGGACGTGCGCACCGTGTCCCTCCCTGTTTCTAGCACAGCTGAGAGACACATGGCGCTGACACACCAGAATTTGGCAGAGTTTAGGTTTCAAAGAAAATTGCCTCATCTTAGTGGCTCAAAAGTAACCGAAGACCAGAACTGCAATTGTAATTTATAATATTTGCTTGCAAATCCTTTGCAAATAAGGACTGTCTGAAGTCTGGAACCCAGCAGATCTTGGGTTCTTGCTCTTGTTGTGGTTTGGCTTCAGTTTTTCCTTCAGCAAGGGAAATTAATGTTGGTTTTGATTCACAGTTGACTTGGGGACTGTGGAACATTTCACTTCTTTACTTTAAAAATAGTCTTGTGATGCCTTTCCAGGGTGGTTTGGGTAATTGTCCATCTGGATTATGAAACACTGTCTCCTCTTTGGAAACATTTACTCGTAAATTGAATTATTGAATTGATCAAAATTTTACCAGCAATTAATAAAGTAACTGCAAACAATTCAGAATTGATTCTGCAGTGTTTGTGAGCAGTAATGCCATCCATAAACGCATGGAGAGCAGCTCCACTGGTAACCATGACACCTTCACACTCCCTCCACCAGTCAGCTCACATGGACTTCAGATAATGAGCCAGCTCCCTCCCCTCCCCATGTTATATTATTCCCATCATGATTTTTGACTTTCATACTACGCCAATCTCCCAGTAGGTTTTTATTCTCTGGTTTCTCTTCACGAGGGAAAGAAAATCTTCCATCATCCACCAAAGGTGCTGCCTGTGGTCCTCCGGCCTTTGGGCTCCTTTAGATTTTTCACCCTATGCTGCTTCATCGGCAGTGACAGTTCTTTGAGCAACATATTAAGGCTTAAACAATGACAGATTATAAGCAAATATTGCCTCGCTTGAAATTACCTCTTGATTTTTATCTGCTTATTTGCAAATGAAATAATGAGGGAACAACAAAAATCTGTCTGTAGAATAGCTGAGCGGCGACATATTCAAATACTTTTGTTCTCTTAAAAGTGTCGAAATTTCAACAGTGTTCATCTGGTTTGGATGCAAATACCCTCAGAAAAATAATTTAAAAAGTCTACATTCATATTTACTATTTATTTTCAACTCCAATATACTGTGGTAGGTACCAAAAGTTACCATAAGTTTGTCAATTTTGAAATGGTTATAAACACTTGATTGCATAACTTAGAACAAAATGATTTCATATGTGTGGTCTGAAATGGCCATGTATGGTGTGGGAGAGTTTTGGGGTCACACACAATTATTGTAAAACTGCTACGGCTGAGGATTTGGTGATTTTTATGAAAAAAAATGAGAAGAGATCAAAAATACCTCTGAGGCCCCCCTCAGGTTCTGCTGTATGGGTCGTGTGTACCAGGCGAGACGGACCTCCTGACATCGATACCATCAACTTTTGAGCCATTCTTGGCTTCCGTGGACCAACGACCTCATGCAGCAGAGGGGAATGGTTGCGAGAGAGTCGAACACAAAGCTGACAGGAGGATTCTGGCAGCAGATTCTGCAGCCTTTTAGCAATTAACCCCTTGGAGACAAGTGACAGAGGTTTGAATTCAACAGCTGAGTCTGGAAAGATTCCAGGAGCCCAGTGCACTGTGGCCCCTCAGAAGTTTTGGATTCCTGCACATTCAGAAGAGTCTGAATGTAAATCCAAGGCCCTGATTATACCCCTGAGGCGAGATGGCACCCCCCACTTCTCCCACCTCTCCCAGCCTCGCCAGGCCTTAAGTGGAAAAACAATAGGTGCCTTTTAATCCTAATCAGTAGAAATTAGCAAATCCAACCTGGTTAATTCTTCACGTGTTGCTCTCCATTTATTTATTTATTTATTTATTGAAATGCTGTGGTGCATCCTTGCTAATTTCGCCTCTTCCTGATGCAGACCACTTTGTGCTGATTTTCTACTTATTACTGTTGCACAACTAATCACGGCTCAACTCTCTCAGTCCCCACACCTCTGCAGGTGCCGATATCTGTGGCACTCTAACCAGCGGTAGGAGACACACACACACACACACACACACACACACACACACTCAGCACATCTGTAACAGCAGCAGGAGACACACACACACACACACACACACACACTCACTCAGGACACCTGTAACAGCAACAGGAGAAACATACACACACACACACACACACACACACACACACACTCACTCTCAGTTAGAAATAACTTCATTTTTTTCATTTTCAGACATTTTCTGTCTATTTTTCCATTACGAGATGATCTTATCAGCTCCTTTTGGGATAGTCCCAACACTCCTGCTGTAACAATGAGAGAAATCAGGTTTTCTCATGCGTTATTCAGCCAATCGTTTTTCCAATTCCATTCCATTCATAACAGTGATAGTGTCACATGGTGAATAATATACAGTTTATTATAGATGTACCTGCTCACAGCTCTGCGTCTCAGATTACATACACGTGATGGGCATTGGAATTTCTCACAAGCTTTGTAAAAATGAGCAGAAAAAACTATGTAAAATAAACAATGTATGTAATAAGATATCATGCATGCCTAAAAAAAATACTGAAAGAAAAAATATTTCCAGCCAATTATTGACACCCTCACACACCTCATTTGAAGAAAATGACAAAACTGTGAGAGAAATGATTTTATATAAATGCACACACGCATGTACTCACATATACACAGACACACATGCTCAGCACATGAAAACACAGCACACACATACTCGCGTGCACACACACACACACACACACACACTCAGCGCATTGAGAATTTACTGTGGAATGAAAACATGAGCATTTTTTATGATGATCTCTTTTGAGATGGAATGACTCAGAAATATCCTTGACGAATCTGTGCAGGAACCTGAGAGAGACCTTGACAAACTGCCTTGGACATGTCATCTCGATAATGGCAGGGTGGACGATGCACATTATCATGAGAGCTCTCGTCCGTACACTTCCAGCCAAGGCCACTTTCACTGCACTAAGCAGATGAATTTCGTTCCGTTCGCTCCGTCCCGTATAAAGATGAGCCTGAGCCGACGGCAGCAGAAGCTGGGCCTGGTGAGACGGCTGTAGCTGTTTCTGGGGAGCGGAGGGGTGCGGCGCTTACAGCAGCAGGTGACCTTACCCAGGAGGACTGTGGGTATCAGTGAGGTGGGTGCTACATGCCTGTAACGTCGTCACACATCCACTGGCAAACCGCTGCAGTCAATTCATTTATCTTTTTGAAATGTGTTTTTGAATGAATTTGCAGCCACGATCAAAAATTGGGGTCCTGTCATTTCTGCATGAATCCAGTCAGTTTCATCCTCATCTGATCTGCCAATCATTAGTTTGTTTCAGACCAGACTGGGGCAAATCCTGTGCCTGTACTGAGAGTGTACGCCGCACGCGCGCCCACACACAGACACTCGCAAGCGTGCGTGCGCACACACTCTTAAGCCGCTTTCACACCGGACGCGGAACGAATTTTTCGCACAACAGATTACATTCAAAGCCAATGCAAAGACGCGAATACACGCGTTTCGCATGTATTCACGTCTAATCATTGACTTTGAATGTTATCTGTCGTGCGAAAAATTCGTTCCGCGTCCGGTGTGAAAGCGGCTTTAGGGAAAAGCATATGCCCTGTGCTTTGTTGCTTTGTAGTGGAGAGGAGTAGGGCAGCATCAGGCCGAGGAGAAGGGGGGGAGGGGGTGGTTGAGGGGGGGTCTGTGCCCTGTTTTAGCTGGGCCCGGATTCAAACAGTCACAGACCCTCTTCAGAAAAACCCTCCCTCTACAAGCCATTTAACAAATGCTTCAAGGGGGCCGCAAATCAAATGGATGAGGCGACCGGCCCCCATTTGAACACTGAACCATTCGAGCACCGACGACCTTTGATTTTAACACTCCTCTTGCAGACGGGCCCTTTGGGGCAGAAGTTATCATGAGTCCAGGGTCTGGCTCATCCTCTTATGGGGGAGACCTTAAGATCACATCTTGTAGGAATAAAATGCCCATCGCAATCTGTGGCCAATATTAAAGACAGAAGTGACTGTTTAACTCAAGATGGAGATGGATCTAGTGCAGAATATTCCAGAACAACAGAACAACTAGATAACGTTGCATTTATTGTATTGTATGATTGATATTCAAGAACCTATGTTGAGTAAACCTCCCCATCTTTTCACACGTTTCAAAAAAATCATACTTTTAGAAATTTGAAAGGGCTAAATGTAATTTTGATCTGGGATTAGGAAACTTGATATATTTAAATATCTGTGTGATAGTGTCTTAATATATCCATATCAAATAAATGCTAATTTAGATTTTGTGATCATCACCCCAAACACAGTGTTTGTATATAATATTGGAGGCCTTCAGACTTCATGCGAAATCAAATTTGACATTTCAAAGGTTTCTCTCCTGCCACAGGACTGTCATGGCTGATCATGGTCAAAAACAGGGAAATGACCAGCTGCCCCCATGACAGGGTGAAAGCTGCCATCGTCGGAGAGAGATCAAGCCTATTTAGGAATATGAATATAGCACGGTATCACGAGCCACATCAGGAGCATCAGGACCGGTATTATGAGTGGGTCCATGGCACTGGTCCGACCTCCCATTGGTCCGACCGCCCATTAGTTCCCTTGCGCGGTGAATAAACACACATGCCCCCCGCCCCCCGTGTGTGTGTGTGTGTATGTGTGTGTGATGTGCATTTCTGAGAGCTCTCTCTCTCTGGTCAATTTTGTCGGAGTAACGGGAGGTGGGACCAATGGGTCATTTAGAGGAGGAACGGGAGGTTGGACCAATGGGTCGTCGGACCAATGGGCAGTTTCCTTATGAGTGACATCAGGAGTGGTATCAGGAGCGATTTCAGGTGCCGCATCATGAGCGGTATTATGAGCGGTATCAGGAGCGGTATCATGAGCTTACTGTACTTAGTGGTGATTGGCTAACACCCACACATGACAGTAAATTGCCCGTTGGGCACTCAAAGAAACAGGGAAACTATAAACAAAGAAACAGATAAATCCAATTTAAGTCCTGCTGCGCACGCTGAGGCTACAGGCTGTAAACACTCACAGAAATAGATGGAGTCCTGGAGACTCAACACAGCACCAATGCGCCATTTCTCTCAGAAGGGATGTGGCAGCTAGTCTTCAACGCCAATGTCTTGATTTGCTTATGCAAAACTGTCAGTGAAGCGTCTGGTTGTAAAGTATTTTGAAAGAAACTGCAAGAAGCACTTTAGAAAAAGTAGGAGTTTCATCAGGACTTAAAGTCTGAGCATTACGGGCAAATATTGGTTTTAGACTGATGTTGTATGATGTTGTATGATACAGCATAACTGCATTAAATAGCAATTATTAACCACTGAATTTTTTTTTTTTTTTGTGGGGAAAAAAAGGCTTCTTTGATTTCTCACCTGAAAACTCATTCCTAATAATGTAATAATATATTCCACATAATTTTTATAAGTACTCATAAGCTTTTAATATATATCATTTTACATTGCCATGAGGAAGGCATGAGAATACATTTTTAAGGCTTTCCTGATGTGTCTTATGAGGGTGTATTTTTTGAGATTTTGTGAACGTCAAAATCCCTGTGACTCCCACTAAAAGAAACGCGCCGGAGAGGAGCTGCTCCATATCCCTGTACGTTAATGCAGATGAAGTGACTTGATTCTGATTCCATGTAATAAAAAGATTATTTTTCAGTCACTCGGATTTAATCCAGAGGGGAACCATTAGCTCTCTTTTTTTTATAAAATTGGCATAAGTGGCCTTTGGCTTTTTGAAGCCCTTTACAGAGTCATTGGCCAGTGACAGGGAGGGATGTCTCTCATACATAATGCAGGACAAAGAGGATTCAATCAAGTGTACTTTATAACCAGCCCAGCAGAGCAGAGCAGCTGAGGAGGGTTCAGTGTGGCCCTATTGCTGGGGGTGGCCCTTCAGTGTGGCCCTACTGCCGGGGGTAGCCCTTCAGTGCGGCCCTACTGCCGGGGGTGGCCCTTCAGTACGGCCCTATTGCCGGGGGTAGCCCTTCAGTGCGGCCCTACTGCCGGGGGTGGCCCTTCAGTGTGGCCCTACTGCCGGGGGTGGCCCTACTGCCGGGGGTGGGACCTTTTCCTCCGCCCGAGCCTCTTACACTGAATACAGAATCACCTTCATATTTTCTGAACAACGCAGAATCAAAAATAATGCATTAAAAATATGACACACGACCCCCTAATCCAACAGGAATTACGTGACAGGCTAAAGGAATATATTGATATTAATGATACCGGAGATGTTACTCCATCTATTCTATGGGACGGTGCTAAAGCTGTTGTGAGGGGACATATCATTCAAATTACGTCAAGAATAAAAAAATAAAGAGAAGCCAGGATTCGATTCAATTGAACAGATTATCACAGGATGAGGCTGAGATGCTGTGTTCCCCCATAACAGTCCAGGAAATAATAGACAGTATTAGTAAGTTAAAGAACAGTAAATCCCCGGGTGTCGATGGATACTCTGGGGAATACTATAAAGTTTTTGTTAACGAACTAGCCCCAATTTTATGTCGGGTATATAATTATGCACTGGATGATAGGGACCCCCCAAAAACCTAGTCAGAGGCAATCATCACAGTCATACATAAAGATGGAAAGGACCCTACTCAATGTTCGGGATATCGGCCTATTAGTTTGCTTTGTCAGGATTTAAAAATCTTGACCTCTATCTTGGCAAACAGAATACAAAGATGCATTCGGAAATTGGTTAACTCAGATCAAACTGGGTTCATTACCGGAAGGCAGGGCACCAGTAATGTTAGACGAACTTTAAATCTGCAATCTATTGCTTCTGGTAGAAAGACTCCATCAATGCTTCTCAGCTTAGATGCTGAGAAAGCATTTGATAGACTGGACTGGACATTTTTGGAGCAAACACTGGCTCATATGGGTTTTAATGAAACTTTTTTGAGTTGGATTGGACTGTTTTATATGAACCCGCGGTCAAGAGTAAGAGTTAATGGCCAATGCTCCGATTTTTTTGAAATGGGACGGGGGACGAGGCAGGGGGATGCACTTTCGCCAGCTTTGTTCGCTCTTAGCATTGAGCCCCTCGCGGCATTGATTAGAAGTAACCCCCTCATACAAGGAATAAGAGATGAGAGTGGAAACCAACATAAAATAGCTCTATACGCGGACGACATACTATTATTTATTTAAAATCCCTCCCGCTCAGTCCCGGCTCTCCTACAAAATCTTAATGAATATGGTCTAGTCTCTGGTTATAAAGTTAATTCTAGTAAATCAGAAGCAATGATGGTGTCTGGGACATGGCCTAGCCAGCTTGATGATATAGTGTCCTTTCGTAGATCTAAACAGGGTTTCAGATATTTAGGGATCACACTTACTCCCCAAGTAACACAACTATACGAGGCGAATTATAAAAAAATATTTAAGATATTCAGAAATGAATTGGCAAGATGGGATGTGCTACCGTTATCACTCTTGGGTAGAGTAGAGACTGTTAAAATGAATCTGCTTCCCAGACTCTTGTTCTTGTTTCAATCTCTTTCAGTCGGGATCCCGACATCAGCCTTCAATATGCTGGACAAGCTTATATCTAGATTTATATGGCAAAACAAGAGACCAAGAGTGAGACTTAAAACGCTCACTCTTGGGAAGAATAGGGGTGGACTCAGCCTCCCCAATATAAAATATTATTTTTGGGCAGCGCAACTAACAGCAGTGGTAGCCTGGATTAACAATGACATGGAGTCGGGATGGGTAAACATAGAGCAGAATTCATTGCCATTTTTACGGTTATCCGCTCTAGTGTTTTTGAGCAAGCAGTCTCAGAAGAAAATGGAAATAAAAAATGTATGGGTGAAACACACCTTAAAAGTCTGGTCGACAGTCCAAAAGAGAATTAGAGGGACAGCTGCCCTTTCACGAGCTATGCAGATTGCTGGAAATCCGGATTTCCCTCCCTCAACGACAGATATGACTTTTAAGAGATGGGCAGGCAGAAGCCTGAGGGTTATTGACCAGTTGTCCTGCGACAGTGTTTTACAGCCATTCTCATATCTCCTACCCCAAAGTGACATGTTCCGGTATTTTCAGATTAGGCATTACATTACAAGCCATAAAGATTGGAATATAATTAAAGTTGCTCCAACAAATATAGAAACGTATTTTATTAATATAATTAAACATCAGCTACCCAACAAAAAGCATGTTTCCCACATATACAGAAATTTGTTACTGGATATACCAGACAATACTTTTTATATTAAAAATAAATGGGAGCTGGAGTTAAATATCATAATTGAGGATGGAGAGTGGGAAACAATATGCATTGGATGTCATAAGGGTATTAATAGTAACACGTGGAAGGAGTTCGACTGGAAGATGAAGACAAGGTTCTTTAAGACGCCTTTGGTAGTGTCCAAATTTGTTAATAACGCAGCTGCAATATACTGCTGGAGAGAATGTGGAATGGTGGGCGACCACTCGCATATATTTTGGGATTGTCCAGCGATGCTTCCTTTTTGGAAGGGGGTGAAGAGTGAGATCGATAAAGTTCTGGGAGTTGATTTATTATTCACCCCAAGTCAGTTTCTTTTTGATTTAACTCCTGAAGATTTGTACACCAGAGACCAAAAGCACCTGTTACATATACTTTTGATGACTGCTAGGAAAATGGTGACAATAAAATGGATGAATTCACAGCCACCTACAGTGGCACAGTGGAAACAGAAGTTGAGGGAGGTGTATGGAATGGAGGCTTTAACGGCCCAATTACAATTAAGGTCTGATGTCTTTGTGAGAAGGTGGCTACCTATAGCAAGATACCTCTCTAACTGAAGGGAATCCCATAATGTGTTGCAATAACTGAAATGTCTATTTATTTACTCATTTATTCTCCATCCATTCTTATCATTCAGCTTTCTAGGCCCCAATGTGTTGTTTTTTTTTCTGCTCTCCTTTGCACTGTCATGCATATTCTGTGATGATGTCAAGGAAAATTCTGTATTCTGTATTGTATTTGCCCATGTTTAATAAAAATAAAGATCCAAAAAATATGACACACCTCACCAAAGACCAGGATCGGTCACACTCTCATAACCACACACACACACACACACGGATAAATGCTTACATGAACAGCCATACACATATAAATGGGCATTATTTGATTTAACATGACTACATACGAAACACACACAATCTCACACACACACACACACACACACACACACATACGCACAGTGGTAACTCATAAGGGCTATAGCTGACAGAGGTATGAGAGTCTAACAGTGCCATTGACACTCTTTATCGTGTGATCCTCCCAGTCCTCTCTGCTACAGGCTGGCACTTCATCCAGAATGAAGACACGCCCACTGCTGACACAGAACAGGACGTGCTGATCCATCCCCATCACACTCAACAGATCATACCTGCGTTACTCCCTCAAACTGCCCATTCTCCGCATCCCCTTTAAAGTGACAGAAGCGCTAACGCACTTGACAGGAACATAAATATTTATAAACACTTCACAGTTTGGTGGATTCGAGTCAGTGATGGTGTGACGTCTGGCTGTTTTCAGGGTTTATTAACCTTAGCATATGAGTGCTGGAGTTTTCTGCTTTTCATTTCAGATCTGCACCTCACCCTGTAACTGTGTTATTAGTCTGTGGATTCTGTAATTAGTGATGTCATGATATCATCATATGAGATCAGCTCTGCACAGAGCAGACTTTCATCTGGTTATTTGCATGTGTCTGGGATGCAAATCAGACCTTCCTCACAGTGCTAATATTAATAATACACATGGCTAAATCATTTCAATATCAATGCACACTACTGTAAATAACCTGGATGTCAAGGAACTGGAAATAAAATTATGTTGTAAAATTCAATATTAACATCTCACCCTGCATTTTTAGCTCAAGGTTTTGTGCTTCACTGTCGGCTGTGTGGTGTTCGCTTATTTGTGCTTGGAGCATAAAAAGATTTATTAACTTAAAAAAAAACCTGCTAAATTAATAAGATTTTATGTCATTTCTCACTGAAGTTCTTTTTCGCCAAATTTTTTTGTTTCACGTAAAATGCGCACTTCAAAGAATGTTACACTTTTTATCTATTGAACAGGACTTTGTAACTGAGAATTATGATATGAGGATTATCGCTGACAGATTCATGTCACATTAGTGATATACAGCACAAGCTTACACCGATAACTCCAGTCCTTTCCAATCATCATTCATGAAACTCCCTGCAAATATGTCACCAATTTGTCACCACCTCGCACATGGTAACAAATACGGAACTCATTTGGAAGAATTATTGTATTCAAACACTTTCTAGATGATGAATATATGCACAGGGTGGAGGTTAACCATACTTAGCACTGGTGGCATCTTCTTGCAGTGCCAACATTCAGACACAACAGCAATTTTCCATCTATACTCAGCCAGTAAGAGCTTGAAGTTATTCCTCCTGATCACATGACAGATTTGTATGAGGCTGCATTGCTCTGGGGTCCCGTGAATCATAACTGTGGACTGCTGTTTTTGGCCTCCATTTATCCAAATACACAACTACTGTGCATTCTTTTCAAATTATGTTCAGCAATAAATAACATTTTTTTAAAAATTAATTAAAAATTTGGTCAGGAAACAGGTGCAGACTGAGGACAGATCATGTGGTCTGCAGAGAAGTCAGATGCCTGTGCTGGAAGCGCCATGAAATCAGGAAAGGTCACAGCCAAACATGGCTGCCAGATGCCCCTGTCATTACCTGAGGTCTCACAAGGCTTCAGAACCATGGACAACAACTGACTCACAAACACACACAAAGTACTCTGTCTAAGTGTTATATTTTAGAGGTATTTTCCAGGGGGTACAGCTGCATAATGATGGCGAAGTTTGATGACTGTCCTGTACTTTTCCCAGCTTTTTATCAATCTGTTTTCATTTACTGAAATATTTGGCCCTTTTACATAATGCCACCACTAAAAGATTCTTAACATGAAAATGTATTCCTGACCACCAAATAAAATAAAACATTCTTGTTAGAGATAATTCAATTGGCAGAAAGAAGTGCCAACAACATGCACATTAAAATTGGTTGCGAGTTTTATCTAATATCGGAAGGCATTAAATCATTTTGTATACCATCCTGTTTCACTAATGTATCATATAAATATACTCATTTTGGTGGAAAATTCATTATTCTGCAGGAACCCAGCAATTAGCGATAGGATTTCACCATTGCTCCTTTCACCAATTAATGGTAACACCTTTCCTTGATTGATATATAATGAAAGTAATGGTCTTAACGGCTCCCAGACAGATCACTTAGAGCAGGACTGTTAATGGCTCTGCCAGCTCTTTGTCTTTAATAACGTCAGCATTTCCAAGTACATTTATAATTAGAGACCGTGTCATTCATTACCCAAGTAATAGTTCCTAACATTAATGGGTGCTACGGGGAGGCCTGGTATAAGAGTGTGTTTTTAATGCAGCCGTCTTGTTGCTCGGGGTCAGAAGCTGTGAAAGAGCTCTTTCACACACGGCCGGGCACAATGTGGCAGCTGTAGAGATGAAGCACACTCGTTAACCACTTCACTGTTTAGGCTCCTTAGCGGATACACTTTCTGCCTTCTGTTAGCCGCGCGGCTGTGCATTAGCACTGCTTTCCACAAACCAGCTACAGCTGAGTCTGTCTGACGAGTCTCTCCAGGAGGTCAAGGTTTGGGCTGCACTGCCCACATCAGCCCTGTCCCTGTCGCCCCTGCCGCCACAATTAGAGAAGGTAGCAGAGCAAGAGGAATGAAAACTTTCTTTAATGAGACTAATTAGACAAGTGGAGGAAAACAACCCTGGCCAATGTAACGCATGTCAGAAAAACGCCGTTGATGACATGGCAGAAATTCAGACTCTGATTCAAATAAATACTAAAAATACTATAGATAATATAATAAGGTTTGGACAGTTTACATGTATTTTAATGCACCGTCTTCATTATAATTAAAGTGGCAATAACCTCAAATGGCACAAAGTTAGGAGTCAATAGTCTGAAGTTTACAAAGTAATTAATTACTTCACAAGATAGTGCTCAAAAATTTGGAATTAATCAAGAATCCATATTTTAAAAAATACAAAGACCATAAGACATATTGATGGAGGAAAGGCAAACTGCACCGCGGTGCTGATGTGACTTCGCACCGTATGGCGGCCCTTAAAGAGGAAAATGATGAGTGAACGCCAAGATAATGACAACAACCACCAGCTATTCCACTGAATTTAAGATTTTGGTGGGATAGAAGATGTTTCATTTGTTTCTCTAATCTCTGTTTGTTTGCAAAATTTGAGTGCGAGGAAACTTAACTCCCACTGTATATTTGAAAGATTTCCACTCATAAAAAATGTGAAAATGCTTTGCTGATGAGAATTTTCAATGACGCAGGCAAATAGAATGGAACAAACAAGCCCGACTTTGAAAAAGTTGGGTCGGTATGAAAAATAAACATAAAGCAGAATGCAGGCGTTTTTGATTCGTGTTTCATTGCAGACATTATGGAGAAATGATATTTGGGCCTTTCAGAACGAGTGGTCTAACCATAATTTTTGCTTGAATATACATGGGAAAAAATCAGCTCGCAATATATCACGTTATTTTTATGCGTACAATTGCTTTGATTCTGGTTTATCTAAGCAGAACAAGGTTTTCATTTTAATCACCTCATTTTCGGAATTCCTTCATTTTTTTGTGAATTTTCTGGAATTTTGTAGTGAATATATTTCTCAGAAAGATATTGAATGCTGAAAATCAGCTGATTGATGTCTAACCTTCTGACTGCTTATTGCAAGACAGGAAAATTATAGGACAAACCTTTAAAATGTCTATTAAAATGTGTTAAACACTGGAGTACTGCTTATTTATGAGAAAAACTTGTTAAGTCCCCGAGTCACTCTAGTATTGGCAGATACTCTGTGATGCATCTCCTAAGGTGCCAGAGGTGGGAGTCTCTGAAGTGTACTGGTCCATATTTCTGCAGAATATTAAGAAAGAATAAGAAAATGAGTAGTTTTTGTATTTTTTCAAAAAGGAGAAATCAAATTCATTTCACAGTTTAATATTCAATTTACAATTCACACTATTACCAACGCAACAACTATATACGCCATTTAAATGATAAAATACTTGTAGTTTAATCCTTATAATTGATCAAACTGTGTTGTCATTCAAAACTACAGCTACAACAGATGGCACTAATTTCCCCCAGCGGACTGAAACAGAAAAGCCCTTTGAAGAAAGGTGGCAAAATGGTTGTAAAAAATGCTACTAAACTAGATATCAAGAATATTTACTTGCTGGATCTTCAACTCAAAACTTCAAAATCCGGAATGGTTTTCTTACTACAACATGGCTGTTCAATGGGTACTGCCATATTGGATTAGTGAGTTAGACCACTCTTGCACTGCCTTACCTATGCTTTCTGAAAGATCTTCTTTTGCATGCGCACAAACACACATACACACACACACACACGGCTATATTTAAGTTGGTTCAGTATTGCACTAAACAGATCTGAACCATTTTTCTCCAATTCCCTGTGTCAAACTTAATAAACATGAAAAGTGTAGTTATACCACTCTTGTTCTGAGAGGCGCATTAAATGTTTTCTAAGGTCAACTTCATTCATTTATTTGTATGATTACAGCCATTCCAGCCATTCAAGCCTCCAAAAAAAGTTGGAAGGGGGCAATTTAGAGCTACAAATGGGATAAAATTATGAAAAATGATATGATCTTGAACAGCTAATGTCAGCAGGTGACTGTGATTATGATTTCATACAGAGGCAGCATCCAGGAAAGGCTGCATCCAACAGGAGCAAAGATGAGCTGATGATCACTAATTTGCCTAAAATGAGTGAGAAATCATTGACCCTTTTATCAAACTTTGGGCCTAAAGGTGGGCCACTATGCATAATTGTGTTTTTATACTGTCAAATTTTCTGTCAAATTGAAGGACTATATATTATTTGAAAGTGTAAGGACTCAGCAGTCTAACAGCGTAAGCCATTTTATGATGCAAGTATGAGTGGCTGAGAGCAAAAGTCTGTTATCTGACTTTTCCAAGTTCTGAGAATATAGTTTTATTTGAACAGAAAAATCACTTTATTTTGTACAAACAAATCTTATCTTCTCAGAACTTGGAAAAAGTCAGATAGTAGACTTTTGCTCTCAGTCACTCATATTATAGTGAAAATACTATTTAAAATTGTGTCATAATGACCCTCATTGTTAAGATCTTTCAATATAGTGAGTGTGTACATTTGGATATCCATACCTTAGTAGCGGTCCACCAATAAAAACCTGTGATGGTATTTAAATTGTTAATATGTAAGCTAGGACAAACACCTCGAATACTGCTTTGGCATAGCGATAGTAGCTGCGCTTCTCGGTGAATTTCACTGTAATTAGCCTCTTTTTATCATGATGCAGTGCTTTAGATTGTACAGTAGCCCTTTAGGACAAAACACTTGCGCTCACTGGCTATTATGAGCTGATCTAACAGAACAGTGAGTGTTTTAGCCCATCAGCTCTCACTCCAGGAAAGACAAATTCTTTTAGTTCACGCAGACAGCCAGAGGTCTGAAACCTCCGAAAGACAGATATGAATGGTAGTCAATGGATTTATATTTACAACAAAGAAAAGCTTCAATTGTTTCTGACAAAAGGGTATTTTGTAAATGAAGCAGAAGTGTTTTGGAAGTGACTTTATTATGCACATAGGATTGTACAACAGTGCTGGAAACTGGAAGAGCAAATAAAAGTGAGAATTTAGCTGCATATGATGATAAGACCAGGAAGAAGGAAGTTTCAGAATTATTGTAAATGTGTGAATGTGACCGGCAACTTTAGGAAGTTTGGACATTGAAATTAGAGGATAAAACAGTGGGTGTGTTATTTCTCTAGGCTCATGAAGCTTAGTCAAGATGCCACAGGGGCAGAGGAAAACAAAATCTTTTTCTGTCAGACACAAACTTGCATTTCCTGTATC
Source organism: Gymnothorax reevesii (assembly GCA_029721435.1). Taxonomy (NCBI): domain Eukaryota; kingdom Metazoa; phylum Chordata; class Actinopteri; order Anguilliformes; family Muraenidae; genus Gymnothorax; species Gymnothorax reevesii. The sequence continues at coordinate 70,094,999 of CM056587.1, read as the reverse complement.
ACTCAATTTGGGTAATATTGTCGGCAATTCTGACACTTTTGAGAGCAATCTACTGAGCGTCACCATTCAAAAGAGACCACGATTATGCCTGTAGTCAAAGCAGAACAAGACCAGAAAGCACTTTAGTTTGTTTGGAAATTTTCTACAAAAAAGGCAGGAAAATTAAGGGGGTAAAATGTTTTAAAACAATGTGCCCCAATGAAAGACAGGAAGGCACCTGGGGTGCGTTTCTCAAAATCACAGATGCTAACTTACGTAGTTGGGTTCATTGACTGTGAATGGACAAACTATGTAAGTTGCTAACTTAGTTAGCAACTACGCTTTTGGGAGACGCACCCCTGAACAGTTAACCCTGTCCCTGTATAGTGGATAAAGGAATCTGGGGCAAATTCAGCAGGCAAAGGGCAAGGATGTAGGTCTAAGCTACATACCTGTGATCTCCAATCATTAAGACCATACTGGATCAAATCCAGCATTAATCTATAATTGATTCAACCTCATGGGCTCAGGATTACTTTGGCAAACCATTGTGAAGTAATATAATATATGGTTACATCCACAAATGGCAGTTAAAACATTACTGTCCAAAACCAAAGCCTTGTACTGACAGTATCTAGAAACTCTGTTGACTTCTCTGGGCTCTAAGTCATCTGCAATGGTCCATCACACAGTGGGAACATGTATTGTGGTCTGATACTGTAAACCATAATGTAATGAAAGACTCAAGTATCTGCTCTCTTCATCTCTGGACACAAACGACAACTTTACAAATCCTCATTCTGCAAACACCATGTTTTTCATTCAAATGTATACCCAATACAGACAGAAAAATGTATTTCCAACTTCTATTACACCATAGCTTTAACATTGGCCACTGAGTATGTAAACACAGTAAATTGAGGATGGCTGATGCAAAGCAATCAACCCATACAAATATAATGCTCTTCATATCATTCCTAAAGTGAATAGGACCAATTTTTGCCACTAACTCACAAGTAAAATCATAAGAGTTTAATACAATACAAACACAGAAACCGTGAAATGATTCCCATTCCAAGTTCCAAGTTCATTCTAATATCCATCGTGGCTTGCCAGCCAAGAAAATTAGACAATTTAACTAACATTAGATTAGCTGGCTAAGTTAGCTATACATGGGAGTATGGAAGTGTGTTCGCTGACAATGACTTGAAAGCTGGACAGACAATGTAGAAAACTGTTGTAACTCACCATACCAGCTGCAATTATTTCATTGACAGAAAATACAATAGCATTTCTGCACTTTGCCAAGAATTAAAATAAAAAGAACTGGCTGGCCACCTGTGGACATTGTTTAACCCTTGCATTACTGAATACAGCCACATTATCTCTTACAGGCAGAGTGTGAATCTGACCTATAGTCAGGGCTGCCGAAGTCCTGATCACGACCGATCCCCACGACTGTTCCCCACGACCGTTCCCCGCGACCATTCCCCGCGACTGTTCCCCACAACCGTTCAAACTTAGAGACTGAGGCCTGATACAAGCTGCGGGTGGGTAGTTTGGATGGGTCCCAGTGCGAAATCTTTAACAGGCCTGGCCTTACTTCGAGACTGACGTCTGCACACATGTAAGAGTTTATTCTCACACATAAGCTGTACAAGCACACACACACACACATACACACATACACACACACACACACACACACGCACACACACACACACACACACACACACACACACACACACACACACACTTTCTGTTCTGAGACCTCGTGTATAGAGCACATCCTGTCAAATAGTCTCACACCCGCTAACTCAGGGCATAAATGCAACTGTAGTCATTGCACAATCAAGTAGACAATTAACATTGGTCTATGATATAGATACATTTCCAAGCAATCTTTGCTCGGTAGAAAATAATACCAATGCCAGGAAAATTACCTCAAATAATTTCACGTAATTGATGGTCTATTCATTTTTTGTGGCCAAAACTGGCATAGAACATTTTCATAATGATGACCATGGTGATGTGTCTGTTTGGATACCATGGGGAAATGCAATCAATGTGGACATATATTTTTACAAAAATGTGCGCCATTTCTATCAAATCAGAGGAATGTACTGCTTCTAAATAGTGGCTGGCCTGGTGTGACCTCTAAACCATGCCAATCTCACGGGTCCTCTGCGCCATGGACCCCACAGCAGCTGTAACGGCCGCTCTGTCAACATGTCCACCACTGCTGACTCACTCACTCGCACTTTATTTACGCATGTTATAGAGCTTGTATGGGAAATTAGGTATTAATTTTTTAGGACACATTTACACTCATAAAATTTACAGCCATGAAAAGCAATCAAGCACATGTCCCTAAATGACTGGGATCCTGCGACAATTGATATTTTAATTGATATTAAACGTAATTTCAATGGCAAGCCAATATACAACGCATATTTAAAATATAATAAAAATCAACAGATTCTGTAAGTCTATTTTTATAGTTAATTTCTAAAAGTACCCGCAATGTAGTAATACTGTTACAGTAAAAGTTAATTGACAGGGCTATACTGTCTAATCCATACTTAACGAGGCAGCCATTGTTATCAACCTACAACATGGCGCTGAGGTGAGAGAGAGCTGAGATGGGTCTGCTGAGGTTCAAAAATCACTGTCTTACATTGGAGATCTGACCAACACAAATGATGCTGCACTCAATGTAGTGTCAGGCTTTACACCCAGATGCACTGGGCCTGCAGTGTCATTCCTCAGTGTAAAACACATGGGTGGGGTGTCAGCCTAATCCTCTGTGGCCTCAGTAGGAACCCCAGGAGGGTCCCATCCCCTCGGAGTAACAGGAGCCATCTCATAGCACTGCCATGCCCTCGGTCCTCGGCCCTTGGCCCTCCTGCATCCACGGGTCTCAGACTAAACTCATGAGCTTACAGTGCATCCACACACCAACTCAAAAAAACACGAAACTATAATCATAATATTACTTCTCTGAATGGCGCCTGGTAATTGTGTTTGCACCAGAACGCATGCTGACAACACCTACAGCACAGGAAAGTTGAGAGCGGCGCTGGACTAATTAAATTAAATGGTAGAGCAACGCTGGTGGGGAGGGGAGCAGAATTAATGAGTGTTTGGGATCAGCGGCAGAGATGATACGATAGCGACTCGCCGTTTTAATAGGAAGAGTCTTATTAAGACTCAGTGTACCATAAAGAAGCAATATGACAGTCCGTCCCGCCAGTGGGTGTGATCGCACATTCAGAATCGCTAACCAACTTATTACCATCCATTCGCCTCATTTACTGCTGCTGCTGCGTGTGGTAAATTTAGTTTTTTAGTGTGTGTGTGTGTGTGTGTGTGTGTGTGTGTGTGTGTGTGTGTGTGAGAGTGTGAGTGTCAGATAGAGAGAGAGAGAGAGAGAGAGAGAGAGAGATTTGTAGGGAGTTATGGGAGGGTTTACCGTGATTAGCATTACCATCCTTAGCTGGTTGCTTTCATTTTCTTTTCTCCAAGTAAATAAATAAAGCATCAAACATGCATAAAAATGAAGTATGAGGACAGAGCAGTTTATGCACTGGGGATAAATAGCAACCAGAGGCTCCAAAAATATTGCACAGGTGGCAGAACAGATTCAAAAAAATATCATCAAAGCCTTGAAGCTCACGTTCCTTAATTAACACAGAAATTGAACCTGAAGTGACCTTGAACATTTCAGCAAAATAATGATTTTGTGTAACACAGACCACAAAATCAACCAATCAAAGAAAGATGAAGACTTTTGCAAGGCCGTAAAAATCTCCACGTGTGAAAATCAGTATGGAGATGAACACGCAGTGATGAACACGCAGTGCACACAAGACATACTGTCAAAACATGTGTTACATAATTCCAGCAGAGGACCTGATGCAAACACATTTCTGACTGAAAAGTTTCCAAGAAATCAGCAGAAAAAAATCTTGCAGGAAATGGCAAAAATTGAAAAGTGACTTTAAGAACCTTTAGGAAGCAACGATTTCCGCTACAGGTGTTACAAAGGGCTCATGGACAGGGAACTCAAACTTCTGTACAGGTCTTTCTTTTAGTTTTTTTTTTTTGTTTTTTTTTTTTTTTTGCATATATTGTCATTTTTCAAAGACTTCTATTCACTCAAAAAATCAAATTATCATGCAATTTCACCGCAGGCAGCCAAACTCTATCAGGCTACAGCAATTTGTTCACATCTATGCCTATTCTACACGACACTACGAGGGAAAAAAACCTCACATCGAGTGCTGAGTGAGATACAGTTATGAATGGTCCAGAGGGCATTTATATTTATATAGAAATGGCCACACATTTAGACAGGCAGTTGTGCAGACTGCCAAGGATGCCTAGACGCAGGGCATTAAATGCGGCTGTGAAATGCTCACTCGCTCCTGAATGCGACTCTCTCAGGCAGCCGAGGGCGTTGTTCATGTGCACACTTTGCATTTTTTCGCTCGGCCTCATGAATGGCCCTGCGCTATCTCCCAGGATGCAGTCTGCTCCCATTCTCACCTCCGCCGTCACACGGGGCACCTCAACACTGGATCATTATCCTGAGCAACAGACGGGATATTATAATTCCCTAATCCAGAAACTCTCCTCACCGACTGCTCCCTCACTCACATCGATAAGACCGGATTCGCTCTCGTCCCTCTCCTCTCGAGGTCAGCTGCTGGGGGAACTGCGGCGGAAGGACAAACAGTTTTCGCCGTGTTTGAGAAGGTGTGGTTTTTATCAGCGCATGTTTTGAAGCCAGTGGTGTGCAGCCATAATGGATGCTTACAGAGCTAATTCTGGAGAAGGATTTACTCCAGCAAATGCGGGCAGTGATGCCACACCCCTGATTTACACTGCCAGAGCTGATCTGCCCCCTGACAGAGACCCTCACAGCAGCCCCTAATCTACAGCGCAGCTCTTATGGTCAATCACAAAGCGAGACAGTGACGGGACACTGAGGTGCCGTGCGCTTCGAGTGTGAAAAACAACTGCTGCAGCTGTGGTCAGGCAGACCTTTTCATTTATCCCTGAAACACGACCAAGATAAATATGCCAAATAGATTTTTAATTTAATAATTTATTGTATTGTTTTTGTGTCCTCAATTAATATTTCACTTATGCAGCTATAGTAAATGACTGCTCACTGTGTTACATTTATTTATTTGAGCAGCATTTGTACATTACATGACATGGCCAAAGTAAAAAGCGGTAAATTTAGCCAGGCACGTTCAATAAGCCCGACTCTGCCCTCTCCAAGCTCATTCATCCAAATGCCACATGAATGTCAGTCACCTGAATGTGATGTTACCTGCAGGGCGACACACACATACTGACAAACAAACAGCTAAAATAAACATAGCAAGTCTTTCCAGAGCCCTTATGCAGGATCTGGTGATTACAGACAGAGAATGTGGATAAACAGCCATTTCTCTTCCCTGACCAAATGCTGCGCTCAGAGAAATTTGTGGACCTCTGGCTGTGAGGGAAGCACACAGACTTTATCATTTTGTGGATTTAATATTCTCTCCAGAACGACAGAAGTTTCAACACTGTCAGCAATTTAAGTGACCTGGAAACAATTTAATAACCCTGCTGATTTCCAAACTGTTCCCAGAGACCAATTACCAACATAGTCTAAAAAAGATGACAAAACTCTCAGGTATGCACCCTCCCCTGGCAGTGTGTAATCTCATTTAACCCCCTCCTGACAGGGGTTAGCAAGACCCCATCAGCATAACGCGCAGCTAATTGGATCTGACACGGTCAGAGCCCTGTCAGGCTGAGAAGTCAAACGGAGGCATACAGTCGTGACCCCGAGGGCCGCACCTCTCCCCTCCCCACTGTGGCCCTTTCGGCTTCCCAGCCCCCGGCCCACGGCTCCGGCCCCGGCCCTCGGCCCCCGGCCCTGTTCTACCTTAAGGCTCCTGGACGTCCCCTGGGCCAGCCGAGAGACAGGCGTCCTGCCCTGGCTACAGCCCTCCTCTCTCCACACAAAGGGTGCAGATGATTTCCTGGGGGAGGGTCTCATGCTTTTCTTCTCGGTGCTAAAGGCCGAGGCGCGGTGCTCGGTGGCGCTCGTGTCTGCTGGCTCGGCTGCATGGGGCTCGGCGTGCTGTGCCGTCCTCCCCAATGAGGGCGTGGAGCCCCCCGCGGTGCATATGCCCTTTACCTCTCCTGCCATCCTTTTCTTCCCTCGCCTTTCTTCTTCATGAGCGAATGCTTGCTGCTGCTCAGATGCCTTCAGAAGATTCAAAGAAAAATTCCGACCTCTCTGGATGCTCTTTTAAAGCTGAGCCCTCGTTATCCCTTTGTAAAAGCAGAACTTCCTGACAATCCCAAGAACAGAACCGACCACCCCAGTCGCCTCACGGATGCTCGGATTCCTCGTGCCGAATTTTTTCAACATGCGTCTCCATTTGAAAATGCAGCGGAGAAATAGAGGATGCAGCTCAGTTAAAAAGGGTAAACACGGAGAACGGCTGCAGATAAGGCAAGTAATTATCCACAAAAGTTTACAGCGCTTATGAAAGCATGAGGGACACTGAGGTGCAAATGAATGACCAGCATCACGCAGGACTGCAGACAACAATATTCTATTTTCATGCAAATCAAGAAAGCCATTAATGTTTAAATTCGCTCCCATATATTCCAAAGAAACACATTGATTGCTTATGCACTGAGATAATTAGTTAGCTCTCAAATTCTGATTCCATTAACACAGGTAAATGGCCTATTTTTGCTTCTAATGCAAGAATAGAAAAAAAGAGCTTTAATGATTCGATTATGGAAATAAAATTAATTCTAAACAATTCTGTAAGCTGTAATACCAAAAATAAATGGCCACTGTACTTGTTTTTTTAAGAATTTATTAGTGCTCAATTCCAAATATCCCTTAAATGTAATAGTTGTCTACACACACATACATCAAATAAAAACAGGTCTCAGTCATCATATAATTCCTCTCACTCCTGTGAAATTAAGGATTATTTCTCTATATTAAAACAGCAAGTTCAAAGATCGCCCAATTTAAACAGCTAATAGAATTTAGCGTAATTAAATTGTACCCTCGTGCTCCCCCTGCACATGACATATCCCCCCATATGACATTTCTGGAAATAGTTTGCCTTCGCAGGATCGAAGTAAACACACAGATGCAATCAATCAGAATCCCATCCAGGGACCACATTTCACAAAACTGCCCGCCCAGCTCTCCTGAAAAAAAAAACGCAGTTTCTTACCCAAGGTGAAAAAGGCACCTGTTGAGTCTTTTTTTTTGCCAGGGGGGATGGGGGCGGGGGTTTCTTTGCATCTCCTGTCGCAGGCAAGAAAACAAGTAATGTACCTGTTGCTCCTCTCCCACCATCCACACCCTCACCCCACACCCCCACGCCCCACACACACTCCTCTGCCTGCGGGAGAGCTGTGCTGGAGTCTGGTGAGCGGCAGGAGCGGAGAGAGGGCTGGAGAGAGAGCAGCAGGAGTGGGGAGAGGGCTGGAGAGAGAGCAGCAGGAGCGGAGAGAGGGCTGAAGAGAGAGCAGCAGGAGCGGAAAGAGGGCTGGAGAGAGAGCAGCAGGAAGGAGAGAGGGCTGGAGAGAGAGCAGCAGGAGTGGAGAGAGGGCTGGAGAGAGAGCAGCAGGAGCGGAGAGAGGGCTGGAGAGAGAGCAGCAGGAGTGGAGAGAGGGCTGGAGAGAGAGCAGCACGAGTGGAGAGAGGGCTGGAGAGAGAGCAGCAGGAGCGGAGAGAGGGCTGGAGAGAGAGCGCAGAAGCGGAGAGAGGGCTGGAGAGAGAGCTGCAGGAGCGAGGAGAGGGCTGGAGAGAGAGCAGCAGGAGCGGAGAGAGGGCTGGAGAGACAGCTGCAGGAGCGAGGAGAGGGCTGGAGAGAGAGGAGCAGGAGCGGAGAGAGGGCTGGAAAGAGAGCAGCAGGAGCGGAGAGAGGGCTGGAGAGAGAGCAGCAGGAACGAGGAGAGGGCTGAAGAGAGAGCAGCAGGAACGAGGAGAGGGCTGAAGAGAGAGCAGCAGGAGCGGAGAGAGGGCTGGAGAGAGAGCAGCAGGAGTGGAGAGAGGGCTGGAAAGAGAGCAGCAGGAGCGGAGAGAGGGCTGGAGAGAGAGCAGCAGGAGTGGAGAGAGGGCTGGAGAGAGAGCAGCAGGAGCGGAGAGAGGGCTGGAGAGAGAGCAGCAGGAGTGGAGAGAGGGCTGGAGAGAGAGCAGCAGGAACGAGGAGAGGGCTGAAGAGAGAGCAGCAGGAACGAGGAGAGGGCTGAAGAGAGAGCAGCAGGAACGAGGAGAGGGCTGGAGAGAGAGCAGAAGCAGAGAGAGGGCTAAAGAGCGCTGGAGAGCTGAAGTCGGCTGCCTGCTCGCACGCTTCCTGCCTGCGAACTGCTGGAGCCCCAGCTCACCCCTGCCTCTCAGCAAACTCTCCCATTTATTTCATTTGTCAGGATAATAGCGGAGGATGAATGCAGTGGATGAGAATGAGGTCGGCAATGGGGGGAAAAAAACTAAACAAAAGCTAAATGTTCGACTATTTTGCTTCAGCGTATTAAAATGACTCCCAAAGAGTGATATCTATTGTGGTGAATCGTGCTGAACAAAGCGCAGAGTCTTGGCAATATTCACACAGCTTATTCACTCAGACAGGCCCGCCGGTACATTCAGAACCAGGATGCTTTCTATAAAAGATGTAGTGGAAGGGACTACAGTTCCCATTGTGGTCCCAGAGTAAACAAAAAGCCAGCGGGAACTGGAAGGCATGTGGGAACAGAGGCAGGCTTTATTCTGCAAATTTGCCACCATTATGGGGCTCCGGGAGGTGTTGTTTTTGTGCTGCTGGGCCCCGGCGGAGAGCAGCCTGCTGCAGCTACAGCCCTGCAAATATTTCTCCCAAAGTCCAGCAGACTGTGCTCAGATGCAGAGCGAATCACAGTGCGTGGAAGATATGGAAGAGCGGCACGCAGCAAAAACAAAACCAAAGACCCAACCTACGCAAACGGATCTGTCTCACGGGACGGCGAGCAGCTTGTATCTGAGCTGAAACCTCATGTCAGAATTATTTAATGGCCTCAAGGCAGTTTTCTGTAGACAATCAGAGACAGTGTTATACAGGCAAGTAGATTCTGCCCATGCTATTTTATACATTTATTACCCTTGGATTATACAATATGTGCCCATCACCAACACGGTTAATTTCATGCGCTTTAGAAAAAAAAAAAGACACAGGAATTTGCCAATTTCCTCATATCTTATCATTGTAAACCAAAGCATCCAGCATGAAGGTAGACTCTTTAAAAGCAAATATTTATCAGCTTGGAGAACGATGTACTGATGGAGCATCACATACTCAAAAATTCAAACAATTCATGTCTTATATGAGGAATATTTTAGTTGTGAATAAAATAATGACTGATGTGGTGTGCATGTGCTTTCAGAACAAAGAGTGAGAATGTGAGAGAAATGTTGAGTGTTTTTAATTATACATCTTTTTTTTTTTTCAAATACTCAGTATTATATCCAAATGAAGAAACGCACCTGTACAGAAATACAGCCCAGAGCTGCACCCCAACATGTGTTTACACAGCCTCCTTAATCTGGATGAAATCATGAAAGAGTTTAGGCAGCACAAACTGTACAGTTTAGCCTTATGATCATATTTCAGCAAACCATTTCCTGCAACAACAACAATAATAATAATAATAATAATAATCATAATCATAATAGTCATAATAATAATACCACCAGTAATACGATAATTATTTTTCAATGAAGTTTTAATAATGCTACCATTTAATGCACACAAATAATTATACTTTCTAAAAATGCAAACAATGACACCTCTAAGCGGTGTTCATGTATGAATGATGATTCCACAAAAAAAACAACCATGCGATTCCCATTAAAAAGATGACATTTTACATTACAGCCCTGTTTTGCCGTGGAAATTGGGATTTATTGTCATGCATCCAGAAAGAAGTCAATTAATAAAAAAAAATCCCTTTTAGCAATCCTGGCAATTAAAATATTTTGTTTAAGCTTCTTGTCTCCTGTGCCCTGGGACAGGAGTGTCTCAGTCCCGCACAGAGACAGGAGGAAGGCAGCCACATCAGAACACAACAGGCGGCACTTTTGCTCCATAATGAACCGGCTGCATCAGCACTTCTGAATCGGTTTCTATCAGCATCACGCATTTTCCCCTGAAAGCCTGCAGCACAATGGAGGAGCAGAGAAGCCCGTCGGGCATCAAACGTCAGGCGTTTACAGAGCAACAGTTCAGCGCAGAAGCGAACAGAAACAGGAGAGACGCCGGTAGAGTCTGTGCAAACACAGGACAGGGCTGCTCTCTCACCGATCCTCCTGCGGCAAACGATTCTCTCCGGGGAATAAAATAAACATGCAAACAGAAATCTGGCCTCGTGGTGCAGTTCACACGGCGCATTGATGCAGCTTCAGTAAATATACCACATGGCTGCTTCAGAAATAAAGGAGACAAGCCACAAATGGAAATGCAGAGGATCTGTGAGCTCAAATTAATTTCTGCCATCAGTTTCCCTCAGCATTCATGCAGTCAGAGTATAATTATGAAAAGCATAATGCATAATTTGTGCTCATTCTCCAGATGGAAATACCAGTTGTGTAGTTATTCGAGCATTGGGTTCGCGACTCACTATGAAATTATGGGATGAACTCTACAGTTTTGGACTTGTTCTAACAGAGGGATTAAACGCTTAACATGCTGGATAAAAGTGAGGCGTTTGCCTTTAGCCATATTAGCAGCCCACTGTTACCACTGAGCGCAATGAGGGAGCCGAACTACATGTCATGCCAATGTGACTGGGGCTTTTTTTCTCTGTGGACATAAAATAATCTGTCGTGCCAAGAAGGTGCACAGTCTTAACACTGATTGTGAAGTAAAATAAGGACATGTTAAGTTTTTCCAGCAAGTATTCACAGACCAGGCCGTAATATAACCGGAATACAACATCTTGCCTGGCGTCACTGAAGGCCTCTGCTAAGTGAACTGATGAGGAAGGATGTGTGTTTTAACCCCTAGAGCACTGAAATAAATGAAAAAAAGCATAATTAAATTTATCTTGTGCTGATGAAAACCTATCGTGTGCAGGAGCTCTTTTAAACAAGTCACCACATAATAGATTTTTAACAGCTTTGATTTTGAAATCTTACATCATCGAGCAACAATAGCAGCATTTAGGGCTCTGAGGGTTAATGAAATGGCCGTGCTGTAGAGAGACTGGAGTGAACGCTGCTGCTACGGAGGCTGATGTGGAGGGAGGAGGGACGGAGGCGAAGAGCTGAAGATCTCCGGGGAGGTGTGGCGGAGCGTCGGTTTGTTAGGAGGAGGGGTTTGTGTCAGAGGATTGTCCCAGTCAGGCCGTATCATGTCACTGATGTTTTGTCAGCACTAACCGGCCGTGAAACGACCTTCAGAATGTGCTGGGCTGTGCGCGGCCCCACAAAACATCTCGTGACACCTTTAGAAGTGGGGATAACCGAAATCCCCTCGGCTCCGGCCTCTGTGACGGGACAGCAATGCGTCAGAAGGATTACAACAGTGTAAACTGCACATCAGACTCATACTGTCAGCTGCAAAAAACCTCCCCAAATTTCACTTCAATCCATTTTCTGCACTGATAGAAGTAAGAAAAAATTGTAATTGTGCTTCACCACAATTAACCACCACCACACACAGCAGTTATATTTTAAAGGTAAAATTGCAAATGGTAGTGAAATCCCAAATTGTATTTGTAATTTAAGCAGCATTTTCTACTTCATTAGTGCATAATTTTCAAATACCAATATTTCTCATGGACCACTTCACGGTCAATTTAGTGATTTATTATTATTTTTAATATATTCATGTCTTGTGCAGAAGGATTTTCATTTATTAGATAGTGGATGCAAATGATTAGAGCTGCTGCTTGACTTTATTATTATTATTATTAATATTATTATTGTTCTTCCTCTTCTTCTTATTATTATTATTATTTTTTTTATTATTATTATATCATTTGTAATGGTAGGAGGTGCGTTTAACAATACATGCAGCAACATAATTTAGACCTGAAATCTGCTTAAAACTGATTCATAAAAATACTACAAACATATTAAATAAGATGAATTTGTTTTAAAAAGATAAAAATGCCTGTATGCATTTCATGGGAACATAAGAAATTGTCTTGCATTTTTAGATGTCAATGGAAATTTATTTTCCTTTTTTATAAAAAGGAATCATTCCTCTTCTGAATAAGGATAAAAAAATATATATCTAACATACACAATTTCCACAATTTACCATGATCCAAAAGCCTGTTTGAATGTACAAGATGCAGTCATTTGCCTCAGCCTGCGGTGCAGAATAATTCCATAAACAAGGAGACAAAAAAAGAAAAAAACAGCCATTTCATGATCTTCAGGGCTATTTACGCTCAGCAAGTTTTGACAGTATGAAAACAGTCTATTTATAAAAGAAAAAAAATTGCCTTCAGCCTGTGACAGCAAACCTCCAAATGATTATGCTACATTATATGTGGTATGGGAGACTGAGACAAACTGAAATGCATAGAATTCGACAATCAGTAGGCTGTAAACTCAGTATTTATGATGAATATTCATGAAAATACATTCCACGCTTTACAACAAGCATAATGCTGCACAGTTCTCACAGGTCACCATGACGACAAAACCAAACACAGCCATTTTTTTGGCCCAATTTTGGGAAAGCTGTTCCTTGTTTTGGTTCTTTGTGTTCACCAACAGTAACCGTTTAGCCTTCTACAGACTCCAGCAGAAATTCTTAGAAATCCTATCTTCTGTACTCTCATACAGTTAAAAATTGGACCTGGATTCTCCCATAGTATTCACTGGACCTCTGCATTCCCCTATATCAACAGGTTTAACTCTATACTGGAACAGTAGCATACTGTAAATGACCTTTGCCCTCTCCAACACTAATCACTGGTCCTCTATGTTCACCTACAGTGACAGGTAAGAATTCTACACTGGTACAGTCACATACTGTAAATGACCTTTGCCCTCTCCAACACTAATCACTGGTCCTCTATGTTTCCCTACAGAGACAGGTAAGAATTCTACACTGGTAGAGTAACAGATAGGACCTCTGCCCTCTCCTGGCCTGTCACACCTGACAGGTCTAATCAAACCAGAAGCAGGAGCAGATAAAGCGTAATGACTGTCTGATCAGGCCTTTGAAAGCGCAACAAAAGGCCGCGGGATCAGATAGGCAAACACAATGCAGGACGGAAAGCAGAATAGCGGGGGCAGGTGGGCCGCTTGGCCGATGTGCCGCTCCGCTTTGACAGATAAGGCGACCGGGGCCAGACCGCTAGACCTCGCTGTCACAATCAGGCCGGCGGGGAGGGCCAGAAGGATGTTTTTATCGGGCGATATTTTGGGCTGTTTTTTTTTTTTTTTGCAATCCTGACCACTTCATTGATTTTTGCTGGGTCCTTATTCTATCTCTATTTATCCATTTATTGCTTTTAAAGATGTAATGTGCAACCTCAATCCCATAAGAATTGGGAATAAATAATTCTACTGCAAAATGCAAATAAAAGCAGAATTATGAGATTTGTAAATTGTTGTTTATCCACATTTAGTTTAAAACAGCACACAGAAAGAGTCACTCAATAGATTGTATTCATTTTTGTAAATTTAAACAATTTATACATTTCATGCCTGCAATACTTTCAAAAACAACTGGGAAAAGGTACTGGAAGGGCTGTGAAAGTTGTGAGATCTGTGAAGGACAATTATTTCAAACATACAGGACCCCAGGTAAACAGGTAGCAGGTAACAGGTGATCAATTATTGTTGGGTATTACAAGACAGTAACAAAATGCAGTTGTTTGCCAGGGACATGGATTGAGGTTCAGTACGTTTCCAAAAGCTGCATTAACAAATAGTCAAGCAGTTTAAGAGCACTTCACAACATGCTACTTCAGCATCATCAGCCCATGATATCGTGAAAATAATTCTCAGAATGAAGGTAAACCAAAGCAAACACCAATACTGGATGCGCCCGACCTCCTAATGCTCAGACAGTGCTGCAAGAATAACCAACATGCTGCTGTAATGGACATAACCACATGGGCTTGTGAAGACTTCAAAAGACCTGCATCAGAGAACACAGCTAATCACAGCATCATCAAGTACAATAAATAGGAAGTCATACGTCAACAACCCGAAGGACTGCCAACTTCTCTAAGCCTGACCTCATCTAAAATAGATTGACAGGGAACTGAGTGCTGTAATCTTAAATCAGTCTTTCAGTTTGTTTTTGGAAATAATGAATGTCGTGTTCTAAAGCCCAAAAGGGAGAAGGACCATCGTGACTCCTCCCTCAGCCACCTCTTCAAAAGCCAGCACCTGTCATTAGAGTTCTCAGCATGGCCAACTTCTATATCTATTGAGACAAAACTGATGCTGGGTTCACATGCATTTTTCTACTTGTACACTCAAGACATCATGACTTTCAGGGATGGACCTGATTTTTCCAGGAGGATAATGTCAGGCTACTCGCTTACCGTACTGCAAAAACGTCAGATAAAACAGCGGAGACCCCAGACTGTAGACATAATATGTTAAAATGCGAACAACAACTGCTTCCGAAGCACTGACCACTGGTGTCATCAGTTCCAAAAGGACCACTGAATGTTACTCAAAGGAAAGTTGATGTTCCACTGTGGTAAGCATGTACCTCTCCCGACTTCTCCCGACCAACACCTCATTTACACTTCTATCAACTGGATACAGGTTAAGAGGGATTTGAAGATTACTGCTTGATCTTTTTATTTACATTTTAAATTTTGTCTTTGCTGAGGTATTTTTATATGGAGGCTGTTTGACTTCCATCTTCCCTCACATCACAATGCACTATTTTTGCCGTGAAAAAACAGTGAACTGCCTTTTTCGCCATCCTTGACATGCTGCCTCATTGAATGGCTTTTTATGACAGTCTATTTATGAAGTAAATTATTTTTAACCAGTATTTTCAAACAGGTTTCCTTTGACTCTCAGCCAGGCATGAAAGATTAACATTTTTAAATTGCAGACATTTGTATCAAGTGGCTGAATAAGATCCTCATGATAAAACAAGTATGTTGCAGATGTCACTTGTGTAAACTACAGCTGTTTGTGAATCATCTGAGTCAATTATTTAAAACCCTCACAGTCGGCTAATCCCCCTCAGACATCAGTCAAGACCAGTTAACTCTTGTTCGCCACCTGTTGCTCATTGGGAGACTGAATAATAAATGATGTTGTAGTCACCTATAGCCTCCACTAATCGAGGCCAAGGATTTCTGCATCTGCTCTCATGAGTAATTTATTTGCGTAATCATGCAGCTCCAGAGCACTGGGCCAGTTTCACAGGGATGCGTGGCAATGTGATCCTGCTGACGATCGTATTTACCACGCGAGTGATGACTGGAGTTCATTACAGCCAGCTGATCAGTGGGCAATGCTTCATTAACCCGGCTGATTGTTTAAATTGGATAGCTGGCCTGAGAGTGTCCCAGAGCACACTTGGGTATTTGTTCCTGAGTCCCAGGCGAAGCTGTGCTCCCTGCAACTGCAAATGATGGACACAACTGACAGAGAAGATTGGTGAAACGCCCACTGAGCTGTAATGAAACAAGGGGGCAGTGGACCTGGAATTAGTGACAAATATCCCACCCAAACGATTCATCAGTGCACTCAAACTCATTTAACAGCAATAAAATACGCTGACTTTTGCTCTTGCAGAACAAGAAAATTTGGATTCTCATGGGTAATGCATGAAGCAGCTGTGTACAATGCGTAGGGAACCAGGACTGCGGCACAGGAGGTGCTGGATTATTTCCCCTCTTGAGTGGCCACTGATGAGCCCAAGAGAAAACTACTCCGGTAAACAGAAAGATATTTAAAGAGTAAATTCTCTGAAAAGTTCACCATTTCATTTCTTGTGCGCACACATTTCAGTATATGGAGCACATACCAACCCACCAACTGTGAAATACGACAACCTAGCTAGTTTGCACCCAGCTTGCCATACAGATTTGGCCCCCTTTCCTACATCACATGTAGGCTCATAGGAATTTTTGAATTACACATCCAAATATACTGATTCAAAAAAAAAACTTCACACTTCTAAATTTGTAAATTTTTTCTTGAAACTTTTAATAAAAGAGTTTTTATTATCACTAGAGGTAAATGCGTTGTCATTATGACACACATCAACTCCGGCGTGCACAGGTATGTAGCACGTGCTAGCGTACTTTCAGCTAAAACCATGTTTTCTCTTGTTCCTAGTCACATGACCATATGAGAGATGTGCAACTGAGCTCACGTTAGCAGGTTACAGTGACATCTCGGAAAAACAAGTTTTTACAGTTAATTATTCGTTGATTTTCAGTGCCATGGCTGTCAAACGTTCAGCATGAACGTGCCATTGACATGCTGAATACGGAAACGTCCGTCACTGACGTTGCAAAGGGTTATGGGATGCAGTCGACGGACTATCTATGATCTTCGGACACGTCTCCAACAAACTGGCACCACAGCTGACCGACCTCATTCTGGTAGCCCGTGTGTGACGTCATAAGCAGAAGACCAACAAATTGTCTTACGTCATTTGCATAATCGATTTGTCACTGCAACTATTTGTCGATTTGTCTACTAGGAATGAATTGTTTAAAGGTTGTGTGACTGCCCAAACCATACGTTATCGCCTGCGCACTGCTCTTATTCAAGTTGTAAGTTACCATTTTTACTCTTGGGCATTTTTCGTAGCATTTCCAGTGGAACTGGTTACATTATGGACATTATTTTTATGATACACCATCTTTAATGAGTGCAGAATTAAATTAAATCATTATTTAAAACTTCATTTCTTGTATGTTCAACTTATCGACCCCCAAACGAGTGTGAAGTTTTTATTTTGGCTGAGTATATCTCCACCCATGGTGTGAGACCTACTTCTGAGAAGGTGCGCCATTTTTTCACAACATTACACAACATTACACTACATCACAAAATTAGCTTCCTGCTTCAGAATACAGAAATGCCGATAAAGTATTTATCTTTGATGGCAACATTCCCGCTTCAATTGGCAAAAACATACATGTGTATGCTATCCGCTTTTGTCTGACTGCTTTATACTACTAAACTGTCAGTGCAATGCCAGACTGGCAATGAAATTTATATTAAATGGGACCCATTACGTTTTTCAGTTAATACAAAGAAGCGGAGGCTTCAACTTATTTTCAAGGAAAATCTGCACCTAGCTAGGTAAGCGTTTCACATTTCTATTGATATTAAAACATTGATTAATTGATTTTTTTTTTTAATTTGATTTATTTGGCAATAAAAGTACATGTAAAGTACATGAAACAATAATTGCCGAGGATAACACACAAACGCACAGAACTTATTTCCAGTGTGGTCCTTTTTATACAAAGCATGCAGCTTATCATATGGTCCCAATAATTAAGCTGCATAAAGACATAAAGCATGAAGACCGTTTTTTGTGACACAAAATCAATCCACTTCCTTTCATACCCTCACTTAACTCAGGTGTGGATTCAAATGCATCATCAGATTACATTTCATTTCTAGCCTTTTAAACTGAGAGGATTGGTTCAATAGCAGGCCACTTGTTCACAAAAAATACCAGTTTCTGCAATGAAACTGCTAGCTTTTAGCAAGTTTTCAAACCAAAGTGTATTTTCAAGTAATTGCATTATTATTCTATCATTATTTACTGTTATATATAATATCTTACCAACATTTTGTGCTTCGAGGATTTCTGTATTTACCTTTGCTAGCCAAGGCAGTAATTAGTCAGGTCCAGGATCATTGCCATGAATCCACAGATGATGTACTTATATTCTGCAACCCCAATTTAGAGTGAGTTCAAACAATCTAGAAAATGTACCTAAAACAGGAAATAATGATTAAAAAAAAAAGAAAACTTGATGATTTAATTTCACTAATATTTCATTACAACAATCATCTGGTGTTTCATCTGATCAATTTCATTTTATTTGTACGTGAACATCCATTCCTGCCTTTCGGACCTGCAACACATTCCAAAAACAGTTGAGACGAGGGCAATATACAGGCCTAGTTGCCAACTTGACGACTTTCTCAAGACGTATACATACGTCTTGAGTGGACAAACAATCCCAATTTGGAAAGTCGCCAGATTAAGCAAGAAAGTCGTCAAGTTGGCAACTCTAAGACTTCAGCGAAATCGACAGTGCATCGTTCATTTTCGGCAGGGTGACATGCTAAAATAAGCGAATTTACGAGAATGTGGATGTAACAGCTACGTCTTACAATTCATTGTTAAACATCTGCATTAACAACGTCATATTTGGAAGTTTTACTTACCAACCGAAGGAGACACGCCTGATTCCACTATCTCTGAAAGCAGCCTGGGCCGGTACGCGCAAGCGCAGTAAATGGCAAAGACGGATGCGAAAGAAGATGTTTCATAGTCTTATGCTACGAGTCAACAGTTTATGTTGCGGTTTTTGCAGTTTCGGTAGCGAGGTATTATTTTTCTGTTGCTATTTCCGCGATTAATGTAGGCATTTCAAAGTTTTTGTGTGCTGAGGCTGCGTTTTCTTTGGTAGGCCTGATATAGGTAATATAAGCACATGGGCTCAGGATGAGTTTGGAAAACATTTGTCAAGCGCTGCAATGCATACCTATATCCACATGCCAGTTAAAACTTTACTGTGCCATAAAGAAGCCTTATATGAAGTGTACAGTGTACAGAAGTGCTATTAACTTTTCTGGGCTCGAAGGCATCTCCGATCAACCAGCACAGAGTGGAAATGGGTGTTGTGGTCAGATAAATAAATGCTTTAGGTCTTTTTGAAAGAAATGGACATTGTGTGCTCCAGACTAAAGAAAAAAAGGAACATATGGAATATTACAAGCAGAGGTCCAAAGGTCATGCCCTTTCATGAAAAGGGGTTGTGTCCGTGCCCCAAGAGTAAACTGCACTTCAGAGAAGACTGTATTTTTCAGTATCAATACTAAGATTTTGGAGCAAAATATGACCCTTCAAGATATGATCATTTCCATGGACACCAAATGTATTTCAGCAAGACAACGCAGAATTTGTCGGGGTTATGGTTTTTTGTCATGTTTATGTTCAAGTTCAGCGTTCATGATTTTGTCTTTTATTTATTCTTTTTGGTTATTGTAATTCTCAGGTTTTTAGTTCATTCCATTTCTCAGTTCCATTGCACTTGTCTCCCCTATCTTGTGATCTAGTTGGTTCAGTCTGTCTTCCCTGTTTGCGTGCTCACTGACTTCGGGTGATTTAAATGAATTCCGGTATTTAAAATATTCCTCCGATTCTCATTTACTTCCTTCGTCTTACTGATCTGAAACTAACAAAACTAACATTTTTATTTTGTATCATAGTCTTCTAATACAACTAATCAATGTACTTTGTCTATAGATTATTAACTTACTAATGTAATGTGAATATAGGCCACTAGATGGCAGTATTTACCTTTTTTTGTTAAGCTCAGACTGGAGTCATGTATAGACATGTCCTGGACATGTCTGGGGCAAGTCTCAGAAAGTTAAAAAAAAAGAGGTCTAAATGTGGGTGGGGTCTGCAAAAGAGTATATAAGGAAAAGAGTTGAGACAGTAAAGTAGTAGGAGAAATTGCAAGAAGATGACCAGACCTGCCATTCTGTTCAAGACCTGTGACATTTCTTTTGTGGATTTCTTTGCCTGTGTTTGAGCATTTTCATTATCCAGGACATCACCAAGCCACCCCACAAAAAGGGACTGTAAATATTTCTTTTTTTTTCCTAATCAATCTTGGTCTTTAGGTTCATTAGTTGTTAGTTAGTTGTTATTGTCTTTGTCTGTTAAATTAAATGTGTTTAAGTTTTAAAAACTGTGTGTCATCCCTTGCTGTTGCTGTTGTGTTGTTTTAAATGTAATAACAAATTGGGGCCATAACACTAATGAGCACTCTAGTTAAATCTGTAAAGTTGCACCGCTACTAATTTATACTAATTCCCTCTCAGCAATCGCCCTGTTCTAGTCTCCGCCTCTTGCTCAGCTGTACCTGTCTCCCCCTGCGTTTCTGCGAGATCTCTCACACGTGCTTAATTACTTTCCTGCACTCGTTATCTGTGCACTTAGAACTCCTTGACCGGAGCTGTTTAAATGTCATAGGCTGTCTGTGTGATTCCCGTCCGTGTCTTGGCTTTCACCAATTTTCGTGGTTTTTCGTTTCCCTCATGTGATTCTCCCATTGTAATTAGTCTGATCCAGCTCACCTGCTCCTTGCATAGCATGTGACTTCCCTCCCATCTATTTAAGCAGTCTTTTCACAGGCAGCTCCTTGTCAGAATGTTGATCAATATTTCATTGTGCAGAGCGCCCTGTATGCCATTGAATATTGTTTCTCTTCTACTGGATTGTCCGACTTTGATTCTTGCCATTTGACCTTCTTGTATTGTTTTGTCTTTTTGAATTTTGACCCATTTTTGTAAGACCACGATTTCTGTGTTTGGATTCCCAAACACCTTGCCTTTCGCCTATGTACCGTTGCTCATTTGTCTTCCTGGTTCTGACCCCTGCCTGTGTAGTTGACACTGTTTTTGAATTTCATTCTTGTGTTTTTTAGCTTTGACTCGGACTTCATTAAGGGCGTACGTTTTTTTGGATTTCCCTCTATTGCAAGTGGTTCCTGAACGCACCGTCACAGAATTCTGCTTTCACTGCAATGGCATGGCTGCATATGAAAAGGGTGCGGGTGCTGGACTGGCCTGCGTAAAGTTCTGACTGGAGCCCAATGAAAAGGTGTGGCACATTTTGAAATGTAAACCACGACAACAAAGAACCTGTACTGTTGCAATCCTAAAGACTTATTTGCAGAAAAAATGTGATTACGATCAGGTGTAATTACAGTACACCTGAAACGTTTAATTGATCAGTTTCTTCGCCAAGACTTAAATGCTGTGAAGTAGAATGGCAACTTTAGGAACTGATAGATACTTTACTGTCCAAGCTTTTTTTAATATGTTGCAAGAATTTGAAATGGAAATAAGTGTTTATTCTGATAGGACCACTTTGTCAAAACAGAAAAAAATGTATTGAAAGTGTACAAACATACATTGAGTTTGGTGGCATGGCTCTGCTCTGAGAGATCCTTGCCCATCCAAGTGTAGAATCAAAGGCAGGGAGCTGCAACTAAACCCTCAAACAGAGCCATGACGGGCATAAGCTAACAATTTAAAATATGAAGCTTTCATATGTTTACTGGCAGCCTAGTGACAGGTCAATTTCTCTTGAAGCCAAATACAGGAGAAATATTCTATGCCATGCATACTATGTATTGCAAGAGCCTGGCGGCTGGCACAATTTTTCTTTTTTTTTGTGAACAATTTTTTATTTTGTATCTCCGTGCATTCAGATTTCACAAAAGGTATTCTACATACATTATTATACAACTGAATATATACATAGATTTTGTACACCTTTCTACAGCTCGCCACACTTTAATTAAATGAGTTATTATCGGGCCAAAATGCAAATTGCAATATCTAAGAGGAATACCTGCATAAATGAGATCACAGAGCCTATAGGGTGACACTATATTGCTTTCTAAGGTCCGCCAAGATACAGGAGTATTAGGATTTAACCAAGCATGCAAAGGACGTAGAACAAAAGCATAATAAAATTGGAAGTTTGGAACAGCCGCTCCTCCAGCGTACCTCTCTCATTGCAACGTGGATAATTTCATACGTGGCCGCCTACCTTGCCATATATACTTAGACACCATAGAGTGTAGTCTCTCCCAATATTTCATCGGCGGAGCCAGTGGGATCACAGAACTGTAGAAGTTCACACCCAGAAGCAAATTCATTTTAATTATGAGATCCGAGCTTGTAGTGATGTAAATAAGTGGTTCCACCTACACAGATCTGTATCTACCCGTTTGAAAATATTAAAATTGCAAGTTGATATAGAGTGCAGAGAGGGGTAGATCTCAACGCCGAGGTATCTGAAATGTTTGACTACCGAAATAGATGAAGGTAAATTAGCTTCATCAATTGCGGAGTTCAAGGGCATAAGTGCAGATTTACCCCAGTTTATTTTATATCCTGATAATTTACCAAATTTACCAATATATCATCTGCATAGAGTGAGATACGATGTTCAGTTGCATGTTCTTTGATAGGGGCAAAAGAACTGGATTGACGGATAGACTGGGCCAGGGGTTCTAAAGACAAGGCAAACAGCAGGGGCGGAAGAGAGCATCCCTGCCGGGTGCCCCGGGAAATGGAAAATCGAGCTGAGCACTTAGTACCAGTTAACACCATAGCCGAAGAGTTACTGTACAGAGTCTTAATCATATTTATAAAGCAAGTTCCCAAGCCCATGAATTCCATCGTCTGCCACAGATACTCCCACTCCAAATGATCAAGAGCCTTCTCCACATCAAGCGAAAAGACTGCACAGGGAGAGACCGCCCCCACAGAGGCATGTATAACATGAAGTAAACGACGAAGGTTGTCCGATGACCGGCGGCTCTTGATAAAGCCCGTCTGATCTTCATGTATCAGCCTGGTCATATAACCTTCCAATCGACGCGATAAAACTTTTGCATATACCTTGATGTCCGAGAAAATTAAAGATACTGGCCGATAATTGGAACAATACGATGGGATCCTTGTCCTTTTTCAATAAAAGCGATATTACTGCAGAATTAGAGCATCACCAAAACGAGCCTTCCTCGACGGCAAATTCTATCATGTCTAGGAGCAAATTGCCTAATTCTTGCCAAAAAGTAAGATAAAACTCAGGAGGAATTCCGTCAATGCCCGGGCACTTGCCCTTAGACATATCCGAAAGCGCATCCCAAAGTTCCGACAGCGTTATGCGGGCTTCTCGCAACGCTGCTTCTGTTGGCAAGAGTTTAGGTAACTGAAGATTCTGAAGAAATGCATTACATCCAGCCCGATTGAGATCAATTTCAGAACAGTATAAATCAGAATAAAATTCATGAAAGGTAGAATTAATTGTACTGGGATCCGTTTGTAACTCCCCCTGTGCTGATCTCATGGAAGGAATATCCGAGAAGCGTTCGTTGCTGCAAAGCCTCAGCGCAAGTAACCGACTAGGGCGACTCCCGTTAAAATAATAATTTTGTCTTGTCCTGTGAATTAAAAATTCAGCTCATCTTTTAAGAAGAGAGTTTAGTTCTTTCTTGATATGGGTAATCCTAAGTGCCGAAGTTTCGGAAAAGGATAATTGTTGAGCCAACTCTTTCTGTAACAACTCCAATTCCAATTCCAGTATTTTTCTAGAACCAGATTTCTTAAGTTGCGAGGCAAAAGCCGTCAAATTACTTGTAATAAAGCCCTTAACCGCCTCCCAGAGTACTCGAGGATCTGTAACGGAACCCCGATTAAAAGCCAAAACCTCCTTTAATTTTTCATGGAATTGAAACTTAAAAACATCGTCCTGTAATAGCAATACATTAAAACGCCACCGGGGAGCACGCGATGCTAAACTTCTCCAAAGAAAAACGGACAGATTGGCATGATGATCTGATAGAGACATCGGAATTATCTTGGCGCTATGAATCATTGATTGGATCAATCTAGAAGTAAATATATAATCAATCCTAGAAAAGGTTTTGTGCCTAGCAGAAAAAAAAGTAAATTCTTTGGCTGTGGGGTTAAGAGATCAATCCTAGTTCTGTAATACACTCCTTCAGTGCTGCGGATGTATCCAGTTGAGCCCTTATTTCTTTCGAGTTTGACCTGTTGAGTGTTTCGCACATAACAGCATTCATGTCCGCCCCTAAAATGATTTGAAGTCATTGAGCTCCAACAATTGGTTTGACAAAGAATTATAAAATTTGGATTGTCGAGTTGACGGTGCGTAAGCCGAAACAAATGTTGCTGTTTGACCTGATATTATAGTTTTCAAATAAGCTAGCCTCCCCTGATTATCACTTCCCGACTCTAGTGTTGATATATTCAAATTCCTGCGTACCACCACTAAAACTCCTTTCGTTTTATTTTCCGCCGAAGCAGAGGCTGCTACGTAATAATATCTACTTGCAAATCTTCTCACATCTTGATGTTTCAAATGAGACTCCTGTATCAAGGCGATATCTATCTTTCTTCACCGCAACCAGTCCAAAACACAGACTCGCTTTTTCTGGCAATTTAGCCCGCAAACGTTCCAGGACATAACCGCAATACTAGTCATAAGTATCCGGTATTTTATCGAGTGGCACTAGAAACTGAAAGCTTTGGGTAGCAAAAATGCATAGAATTCTGGTAGCACCATAGCTACATTCCATAGGTAGCCCATACATACGGATACAACGACAAAATGAGCAAGTGGCAACTTTCCACCTCATTCCCCCACTGGGCATCTCCACCCTACCTCTCCATCCCCTTAAAACGAACACCCCCTGAACAAAACACCCCCCGTGAGAAGGGAAGAGCTCTCTCCAAAGGAGCTCATCATCCCCCCATTCCCTCCCTACTCCAATCGCGTGACACTTACCACCGATGTGACCCAAGGCAAGAACGCCGTAATTCTGGCTATCACAATCTAACACTGCACATTCAGCTACAGCATTAGGGGTTCATCCACATAATAGATCCCCCCGGAAAACAACAAAAACAGGTACAATATCCATACAGTGATAACAAAGTTAGCAATTCACTCATCTAGTTAAAGTCCCCCAAGAGTCTCCACAACAGGAAGAAAGGCCTACAACCCAACCCCATTACCTAATCCACAAACTTAGTTTTGACTGTGAGCCGTCCGGTGCCTCAGAAGACAGTGGTGGTGGGGAGCTGCTGACTTTAACTGGGGATATTTTCGGCCGGTGAAAGGAATACTTCTAGGATCTCCTCAATCCCACTGACACATGTTTCGTAGAGGAAGCAGAGGCTGGGGACCCAGAGGCTGATTCATCCATCACTCGGGCTGAAGTCATTGAGGTAGTTCGGAAACTCTTCGGTGGTAGGGCACCGAGAGTGGATGAGATCCGCCTTGAGTACCTCAAGTCCCTGGATGCTGTAGGGCTTTCTTGGTTGATGCGCCTCTGCAGCATCGCGTGGCAGTCGGGGACAGTGCCTCTGGACTAGCAGATCGGGAAGCCTCCGTTGCAGACGTCTTATGGTGTTCGGTTAATTTCCTTCATCCAACAACGTCTGCGCACTCGAGCGAGGTTTTGTGTTCCGTGATGTAATGTGATTGTGCTAGATGAGCTAATCAGAATGCTTTTTATATGTTATGAACTCTGTCATTACTATGGCTTTTCCCTGCGGCTTGTCAAAAATAGTGAAATGGCGGGTAAAGAAACTCTTGTAAAAACTTGTAGAAAACGACATTTGTTTTGTATGTAAAACAAAAATTCTCTCAAATAAAGACAAGATACGTATGCATGGAAAAGGCAACCTTGATATCGCTGCAGTAATAAGCTATGTCATCTCTGTTAACACAGTGGTATACACGAACGAGTTAGTCGTCTGCCGAACAGGCTGCTATCGCTTACTTGAAAAAATTTCAAAAATAGAGAAAGAACTTGATGAAAAGCGATCGGAATTAAAACTTCTTTATTTCGGTATCGATCAGACTTAAACTCGTTGCTTTCACTCCTATGTTATTCAAATAATTGATTTGATCCTTCATAAGGTTAACAGGAGGAGAAATAACAATAACAATAGGCGTTTCTTTATTAGAAAACGCTTCCCCGAGGATTGGAAGAGCTTGGTATATGAGCGATTTGCCAAATCCTGTAGGCAAATTTACATAGTTATCCAGAGGAAAGATGTCTAAGTTGTTCATTGCTTATTCTTGTAAGCTATTCATACTTTCAATATTGAAGGTTTTGCAGATTTTATTCAAAGCTCGAGATAAAACATGTTCACCACCGTCTGCTATTAGCTCCTGGATTTTAGGAGCTAGTTTCTGATTGGTGGAACTCAAAACCTCGCTCAAGAGCGCAGACGTTGTTGGGTGAAGGAAATTAACCAAACACCATAAGACGTCTGCAACGGAGGCTACAGACCGGGGTGGTGGTGCCTCTTTTTAAGAAAGGGGACCGGAGGGTGTGCTCCAACTATAGGGGGATCACACTCCTCAACCTCCCTGGCAAAATCTATTCCAGGGTGCTGGAGAGGAGAATAGTCGATAGTCGAACCTCAGTGTCATGAGGAACAATGCGGTTTTTGTCCTAGTCGTGGAACACTGGACCAGCTCTATACCCTCCGCAGGGTGCTTGAGAGTTCATGGGAGTTTTCCCAACTAGTTCACATGTGTTTTTTGGACTTGGAGAAGGCATTCAACCATATCCTCGTGGCATTCTGTGGGAGGTGCTTCGGGAGTATGGAGTCTGGGGCCCTCTACTAAGGGTCGTGCGGTCTCTGTATGACCGAAGCAGGAGCTTGGTTCGCATTGCCGGCAGTAAGTCGGACCTGTTTCCGGTGCATGTTGGACTCCAGCAGGGTTGTCACCGGTCCTGTTCATTATTTTTATGGACACAATTTCTAGGCGCACCCAGGGGCCAGAGGGAGTCCGATTTGGGTACCTCAGGATCTCATCTCTGCTTTTTGCAGATGATGTTGTCCTGTTGGTTCCTTCGAACCAGGACCTTCAGCATGTACTGGGGCGGTTTGCAGCTGAGTGCGAAGCGGCTGGGATGAGAATCAGCACCTCCAAGTCCGAGGCTATGGTTCTCGACCGAAAAAAGGTGGCTAGCCCCTTCCGAGTTGGAGGAGAGCTCCTGCCTCAAGTTATCTTGGGGTCTTGTTCACGAGTGAGAGATTGATGGAGCGTGAGATTGACAGACAGATAGGTGCAGCGGCAGCAGTAATGCGGTCATTGTACCGATCTGTTGTGGTGAAGAAGGAACTGAGCCGAAAGGCGAAGCTCTCAATTTACCATTCAATCTACGTTCCTACCCTCACCTATGGTCAGGAACTTTGGGTCATGACTGAAAGAACGAGATCCCGGATACAAGCGGCTGAAATGGGTTTCCTCCGCAGGGTGGTGGGGCGCTCCCTTAGAGATAGGGTGTGGAGTTCTGTCACCGAGTAGGAGCTCAGAGTAGAGCCGCTGCTCCTCCACGTCGAGAGGAGCCAGCTGGGGTGGCTCGGGCATCTATATCGGATGCCCCCTGGACGCCGTCCTGGGAAGACTCAGGACACACTGGAGGGACTATGTCACTCGACTGGCCTGGGAACGCCTCGGGATACCCCCAGAAGAACTGGAGGAAGTATCCAGGGAGAGGGAAGTCTGGGCATCCCTGCTTATACTGCTGCCCCCGCAACCCGGCCCCTGATAAGCAGAGGAAGATGGATGGATGGATGGAAGTGCACTATATGTAGTGACAGTGGAGGCTGCCACAATCTCTCTTGAAGCCAAATGCAAAAGAAATATTCTTTGTGAAGTGTACTGTGTGTAGTGACAGCCTAGTGGCTGGCACAATTTCTGTTAAGCTGATGTTGTTTAGCCGATTCAAGAGAATGATACTGTATGATTGATGAATATTACGGTACCAAATTATTAATCAAATAAATATGACCAAATATTGAATCTGTCTCTGAGATCTGAACCCACTCTGCCAACAGAGCAGCATGCATGAAACCCATTTTAAGCAGTGGAAAGTGATCCTCATGGCAAACTCGCTGACCCAGAATGTTCCAAAGATGCTCAGTGGGGTTCATGCCTGCTGAATTTGGAGGCCTTATGTTGTTAGTGTCCAGGCAGTGCCAGGGAATCCTTGCTGTGTAAGGAAGAGCGTTGCCATGCATGAAGATGATGTGATGGTTTTGGCAGATGTGGGGCACAATATGTGGATCCAAGATCTCATCCATTTAGCATTGTGCTTTCAATGTTCCATCAACAAATACCAGTGGAGACCTTCAGCCAAACCCAATAGCCGGCCAAAGCATCACACTACCACCGCCGAATCAATCCACTTACACAAGCGGTTTCTGAGATGCATCACACAAATGTGATTATCCTGCGTACACATGGTCACAGGTAGCTGCTCAGGCGGTGGTCAATCTCTGCTTCCTGTCTACCTATGTTGTGTCTGCAGGCATGAAACAGTCGCACCATGCCTTATAAAGTCCATTTTGTTGTATCAGTCCTGGCATCAGGACTTCTCACAAACAAAGTTTTGAAGCCTTGCTTTTTATCGCCAGGATTAATGCTGAACAATGCATACAAAATTTCTGTGCTCACTCTCCTTTTTATAGATCATTTTAGGAGTAGCTTATGTATTGGACAATTGTTGTCAGCAAGTGGTCTGCTGACTTATCAATTTCATAAAAACCCCTGTGACAGAACACCCTGCGCAGAAGGCAACTTTTCAGCTCAAATTAACGCAGGAACCTCAACATACCAGTAACATTCATTGATACCAATTACAAAGCCACAAGCTTCAGAGTGGCATATCTTAAATGAAGCTAATGTGCGACATGTAGTGGGAGAGGAGAGAGGCGGGAGAGAGAGAAGCCGGTTTGAGGTGTTGAGTAAAGCTGTGGAGATTAAAGTCCCGTTGCTCCAGGCACCTCTCACCCCCCCCACCACACACACACACACACACACACACACACACACACACTGAAGAGCATCAGCAGGCGCATGGGGACCCCTTTCCATCCCTCCACCTACATCTCCACAGAAATGGTTCCTGCCCTCTGTAGCCAGCACTGAAGTGCACTTTATTTTTTTCACAAAACCTTATTCCACTATTCCTGCGAGCCTTTGAACTACTGCTTTTAAAGTGGCCTCGTTGAATTAATGAATAATTTGGCCAGGTGTTGGTGTGAGAGGAGAGTATTGGGCGTCCCAGCTCTTCCCCAGAACATTACTCACTGTTTATCAGCCTGAGATAAAAGCTCCGACTCATTCCCATACCTTTAATTTAGAGTTGAAAAGAAATGCAAAAATGCTTCAAAACGAATTTATAAATATGTAAAAAGTGGACTGAAAGTGATCTCTCCCACATAATGATTCTGGAAGATTTCTCGCGCACTCTGCAGCCGACGCCGCATTTAAAAGTTTTTTTTTTCCTCATCACACGCTCCTGATATCTCCTCTATAACCTGAAATAAATACCATCTTTCCATTGCTTTTAAAGCTGGAAGAGAAAGTCCATTATCTGGTTTCTAGCCCAAAACTATGATATTTCAAACCTTGAAAAACAAGTCCATGAGCTTTTTGCTGTATGGATAGTATATCTGCAGCTATACAGTAAATGAAATCACCCGCATCTGTCAGTGACGCAGGCAGCTGGTGTGATTGTGTTTGCAAAAAAATCACTTCTGAATGCGAGACAGCAGGAGAGCAACAAAACAAACAAAAGAAAGGAGCAAGAAGGAAAATATTGTGTCACAGAGGAGCATCAGAGCCACGGGCTGACAGAGCTTAATGTGCAACATGACATCTTCACTACTTAGCTTGTGTCCTGAAGACACTCATTATTTATGTGTTTCTATGTCTGATTATACGTGCAGCTCCAGGTCCACAGGGCAAACGCTCCACAAGGATGTTACACAAATGAAAATAAGAAAGGAAGAAAAATAGAAACTGAAGCATTTGAAAGAGCAACAATAAAAAAAAAAAAACTTCTGTTGTCATCTCCGTAAATCCTCCCCTCCGTCCATTGCACCATTTGGCAGTGTGGAAAAAGGATTCTCGGGTGCCTTCCAGGGGCCCCAGCCGAAGATGTCTCCCAGGAGCCCGATGGTAATTGAAAGTTCTGGCACTGGGGAGGTGCAGGAGGTAAGGGTGTGAATGGCGAACAGGCGTGTGAAAGGCGCGTGTCCTTGGGGCGCGGATTCTGCGGCAGAGGAGCACAGGGTTGGAGAAGGACAGGCTTTGAGCGCTGACACCTACATACGGGGTTGGGGAGGGGAGAGGGGCTTCAACAGGGAGACTGTGAAACCTCTGTGACAAACTACTGCAGCTGCCAACCGCCAGCTTCCCTGGCGCAAAGAGCTATATGGGCACCAGCTCACGGGCAAACAGCGCACATTAAACATTCAATTAACTATTCCATTTACAGTTGTGCTTTCATGTACTAATAAGCCATTTACCACAGTAACAGTCCTCTAGGCAAAGTTTAACAGCAGACAGGCAACTATGCCATGTGTAGAACATCAGCAGGCCATTTTTAGCAGGGTTTAAGCGGCGACATGTCAAAATCCTCTGGCTGAACTAATCCTCAAGAAGCCATAAATTCAACTTGAACACCTTTTCCAACATGTAAAGCAATACTCTGCACAAATTGTTTTTAAATGCACTGCAATTCTGCTCAAATGAACTGCCATGCGGCCATTTTGAGTGCGATAGAATACCTGCATGAAAACAAGCAGGCCCTGTCCTTCTCATGGAAATGGCCATTATCTGAGACAGGTCAACTGTCTTGCACATAAAAAGGAAACAAAAAGTTTGCACATTTGGGCAATTCTGATGTAATGTCAACCAAACGTCCTCTTCATGACAGACACCAACATGATCCCCAAATGGAAATGGAGGGAAAATTTGAGCTTTTTCTTCTCGAATGTAGTAGTGCACTATTATACCCATAAATTGTAAAAAATACTTTTTAATACATCAACAGAATGTTGTTTGGGGGATGGTTTAGTGTCTTGTCACGTAGGGGACATTTTGTCAAAATATCTTTGAATCACCCACATATGCATGTCTCATCTCATTTGAGATAATGTGTGCTTTTGACTTCCTGTGCCCCAACCTTTCATTAATGACATGGAATATACTGTATTATGGCAGATAATTCTTCATGATTGAAATAATTTCCTGCAATTTAATATGTATGTGAAATAAGAGTGAATTTATAAAGAGAAGCCAATAACTAACCTGGAACTAAATCAAAGGAAGGAAATTAATATCAGAGGAGCCCAGAGAACGGGCTCTATCACAGGAGCACAGAGAACGGGTTCTATCACAGGAGCACAGAGAATGGGTTATATCACAGGAGCATAGAGAATGGGTTCTATCAGAGGAGCACAGAGAACGGGTTCTATCAGAGGAGCACAGAGAATGGGTTATATCAGAGGAGCACAGAGAACGGGTTCTATTACAGGAGCACAGAGAACGGGTTCTATCAGAGGAGCACAGAGAACGGGTTCTATCGGAGGAGCACAGATAATGGGTTCTATCGGAGGAGCACAGAGAACGGGTTCTATCAGAGGAACAGAGAGAACGGGTTCTATTAGAGGAGCACAGAGAACGGGTTCTATCAGAGGAGCACAGAGAATGGGTTCTATCAGAGGAGCACAGAGAACGGGTTCTATCACAGGAGCACAGAGAATGGGTTCTATTAGAGGAGCACAGAGAACGGGTTCTATCAGAGGAGCACTCAGAACGGGTTCTATCAGAGGAGCACTGAGAACGGGTTCTATCAGAGGAGCACAAAGAACGGGTTCTATCAGAGGAGCACAGAGAACGGGTTCTATCAGAGGAGCACAGAGAACGGGTTCTATCACAGGAGCACAGAGAATGGGTTCTATTAGAGAAACACAGAGAACGGGTTCTATCAGAGGAGCAAAGAGAATGGGTTATATCAGAGGAGCACAGAGAACGGGTTCTATTACAGGAGCACAGAGAACGGGTTCTATCAGAGGAGCACAGAGAACGGGTTCTATCGGAGGACCACAGATAATGGGTTCTATCGGAGGAGCACAGAGAACGGGTTCTATCAGAGGAACAGAGAGAATGGGTTCTATTAGAGGAGCCCAGAGAACGGGTTCTATCAGAGGAGCACTGAGAATGGGTTCTATCAGAGGAGCACTCAGAACGGGTTCTATTAGAGGAGCACTGAGAACGGGTTCTATCAGAGGAGCACAGAGAACGGGTTCTATCAGAGGAGCACAGAGAACGGGTTCTATCAGAGGAGCACAGAGAACGGGTTCTATCAGAGGAGCACAGAGAACGGGTTCTATCGGAGGAAGCAGAGGCGCAGAGCAGAAAATCACAGCTAATCCAAAATTTCACTGATGAGAAAGAAACAAGATCATTAATATGCAAAAGTGCAACTAAAAAGAACTCAGTCTGGAGAGGAGGAGTGAGGGCAAAAATTTGTATTCATTTATTTTGGACCATTGATTTTTGATGCATGTATTTTTGTTGCACTTCAGAGTACAGCTGGTGATGCTCAACAAAATTGTTATGGAGTTACAGTGTTATGTCTCATACATAGGGTGTATCAGTACAGTAGGTACCAATACATGTACTGTATGTGGGTACAGGGGAAGAGGATGTGATGACATTCAGGGAATTTGGTGAGACGGTGTGGAGGCAGTCAGACACCAGGGCATCAGGGCGGATTTTCAGTGGGATCAGCAGTGATCCATGATAAAAACTGTGGGTAAGAGGCTGCTGTGCTGTGTGGCTGCTCACATATAAATGCATCCAATAATTACTGAATAACATAAGCAGTGGGTAGCAGTGATGCTGCAAACGCTGTGAGGTATCGATCTGGAACCAGACGCGAGAACACAGGATTGCAAAAAAAGAGGATTTTATTGAGCGAGGGGGGTAACCCCCGCAGGGCAGAAGGCAAAAGTACAGAGTCCGCAATCCAAAAGTCAAAATCCAGTGGGGCAGAAACAGAGTCGTAACCAGGGCAGCAAACGATCTGACAGAGACTGGCTGTGAGAAGACACCTAATATACACTCCTGGGGTGAACACATGACCAGGGAGAACAGGTGCAGGAAGTTAGACTAATTACAAGGGGAAGGCACATGAGGGAGAACCTAATCACATGGAGTTAGCCGAAGCCAAAAACGTGGACAGGGAACACGAGACATTCCTATAAACAAACATTCGGCTCCAGTCACAGAGTTTCTAACGTGCATAGATAATGAGAAACAGGACAGCGCGATCAGGTGTGAGCTTTCACAGGAGATGCAGCAAAGGTAATCAGGGAGAGACAAGAGGCGGAGACTAGAACAGGGCGAGGGCTGAGAGCTTTTTAATCAATTAGTAAGTGCAACTATACAAATCCTTGGTGCCTGTTAGTAAGTTAGTATTATATACAAGGTTAGTTGTTGTTAGTAATCTCAGGAGAAAATAATAAACTGTTAGTATTGTTAGTAGATAGAAAAGAAGAGTGAAGCCGGCAAACGAGATCGGAAGGAAGATTGAAAACCAGAATCCAATAAATCACCCAAAGAGTGAAACACAAGACTGGGGCTGAGTGCAATGACTAGACATGAGACCAGACGGGGAAGACAAAGTGTAAAGCGAAATGGAAAACATGAAACAGAATGTGATATGGCAAAATGTAAAACATGGAAAAGTAAACCACTGAAACCACTGCAGTGAAGAACTCAACGGTCGGACGCATGAAGAAGCGGCAAGGCGACAAGAAGGACAGTAATAATGTGTCGGACATTTTGGGTGCCATGCACAAGTGTCAGAACCTACCTTGGTTCGGTGCATTTGACCTGTCACGGATCGCCCCTGTTGATGTTTGTTCCATTGACATGTCCACGATGCTGCAAGACATGTGCTCTATGAAGAACGAGTTTGTGATGCTTCGGAAACAGTTTGAGACGGTACGTTGCCAGGGTTCCCAACCAGCCACGCCGGCTAACCTGGAGCCATTCCGGCCGTCGATCGCTGAGACCGTGCAGTCAGTGCCGCCCCTCCAGCAGCCTGGATACGTTGCCTTGACTCCGCTGATCGAGACCACGCAGCCCGGACGCGACGAGAGACGAGCCGAGACCAGATCGCAGGGTGACCCCGCCCCAACCCCCGAGTCGCAATCCCAGGCCCCCGCGACAGCCCCCTCCCCCAGTGCCCCCGGTGCTAGTGGATCTGTCGAACCGAACCCTCCCCCCGGCTTCACACTGAAGGAGCGGAAGAAAAGGAAGAAGAAACCGGCCATCATAGGGACATCTACCGTGGGTGATCTCCGAACTGTGTCTAACCGCAGTACATCTGTGTTTGTCTCCAGATTCAAACCAGACACCACTTGTGACAGCATCAAGAACTATGTCAAAAAGAATCTGAATATTGATGTGAAATGTGAGAAACTTAAGACAAAATACCAGTCATATGCCTCATTTAGAGTTGATGCTGTGTGTGATAATTCTTCTGTTTTACTTGAACCTTCTAGCTGGTACCAGGGTCCATTCCTTCGAAGATTTTATGTTAAACGCACAGAAAGTTCTTAAATATGGATTTACGCATCTTATCATACAATTGTAATGGCTTCAAGAGCAAATTGCCAGTTTTTAGTCCTATATTTGATAGTTGTGACATTTTATGTTTACAAGAACTTATGTTAACTTCTTAGGAATGTGATATTCTGAATAGGGTTCATGATGATTTTTATGGTATGGGGGTGTCGCCAGTAGATGCCTCCAAGGGTATCATCTCAGGCCGACCCTATGGTGGTGTCGGGATACTATGGCGCAAGAGGATAGATGCTGCCATAACTGTGTGTAATTTCAATTCTGATTGGTGTTGTGGTATTCAGATTAGCTGTGGTGATAGAATTTTCTATCTCTTAAATGTGTATTTACCTTATCAGTCGGATGAAAATCTAGACAGGTTTAATGATTGTCTAGGTAAATTTGTCTAGTCTAGTACTTGTGTCACTATTGTGGGTGATTTCAACTCAAACACTTCATGTTCCTCTATGTTTGGTGATATATTTGTAAAATTTTGTGATGATAACAATTTCATTATTGCTGATAAAGTTGATCTACCTGCTGATTCATATACATACCTTAGCCCTGCTTGGGGACCACCTCATGGTTAGATCACATTGTTTGTACTGCTGATGCTAAGTCTAGCATTCATAATGTCACAGTTTTACATGATTATATCCTATCTGATCACTTTCCATTGTCTTTTAGATATAATGTGAACCTTGTCCCTGAGAATTCTAGGCATGGCTCCAATGAAGTTAAGCCTAGGATTAACTGGGACAAGCTTACTTTCAATGATATTGAGATTTATCAATGTTCCACCAGTGCTAAACTTAGTGCAATTCATATTGGTGAGGGAGTTAAGTGTCAGGATCCCAACTATTGTGACTTCTCCCATTATTCAGATATTGATAGGTTCTATTATGATATCAAGGTTGCTTTATTGTCAAGCGCTGAGACCTTACTTCAGAAGCGCACTCATGCAAGTAATCATTACAATGTACCTGGGTGGAAGGATCATGTTAAAACTTTTCACTCAGCTGCTAGAGATGCTTATCAAATGTGGCGTAATGTAGGTAAACCTGGGTCTGGTCCTATTTATGACATTATGAGAACATCTAGGGGTAGGTTTAAATATGAACTTAGAAAATGTAAAAGGAACTAGGATACAATTCTGGCAGATAAATTTGCTGATCGCATGTATTGTAAAAATGATAGAGATTTCTGGAAGGAAATTAAAAAACAGGTCAACAGTTGGGTTAACCTTCCTAATCAGGTTGATGATTGTAAAGGTGAAGAGATTCCTAATATGTGGAAATCTCATTATGAAGGTTTTTTCAACAGTGTGCCTAACAGTGATTGTTCTAATGTTCTCCACTCTTTTAGTGATATTTCTTTTGATAACCATATGATTGTTAAAAAACTGTCCAATGGGAAGGCCCCTGGATTAGATTGTCTATCTTCTGAACATATTAAGAAAGCTGGACTTAATATCTCCATTATTCTAGCTTTGTTATTCTCTTCGATGTTGTTTCATGGTTATATGCCTGGGAATCTTATTGACACTGTAATTGTCCCGATTATTAAGGACACAAACAAACTTATAAGTGATCGAAATAACTATCGCCCTATTAGTTTATCAAATGTATTTACTAAGATATCTGTAATTTTATACTGCACAGACTTGAGGATTTTATTACCACAATTTCTAATCAATTTGGTTTCAAGGCTAAACATGGAACTGACTTGTGTGTTTATGCTTTGAAAGAACTGTTACATTACTATATTATGCATGGATCTCAAATGTATGTTGCTTACTTAGCTGCCTCAAAGGCTTTTG
The DNA here is from genome assembly GCA_029721435.1 of Gymnothorax reevesii. Classification (NCBI taxonomy): domain Eukaryota; kingdom Metazoa; phylum Chordata; class Actinopteri; order Anguilliformes; family Muraenidae; genus Gymnothorax; species Gymnothorax reevesii. Next base: position 70,058,927 of record CM056587.1, on the reverse strand, counting down.
ACCGTTTGAATCACCAAAAACTTATTTCTAAACTTGTTACTGCTGGTGTAGCTCTATATATTGTTAGAGTCATAGTGTATTGGTACTCTAAGCAATTGTATTATGTCAAATGGAGTACAACTCTGTCTGAAGGTTTTACTGTGAGTAACGGTGTCCGTCCGGGCGGAATACTCTCACCTTTATTGTTCAACTTTTATATGAATGGACTTAGCATCATTTTGAACCAGCAGCAGGTTGGCTGTTATTGTAAACATACCATTGTGAATCATTTTATGTAAGCGGACGACTTAGTTGTGTTCGCTCCATCTGCTAAGGGTAAACAGAAACTTCTTGATGTGTGCTCACTCTATGGGGCTGACCACGATATCATATATAACAGTTTGAAGTCACAAGTTATGTTTTTTGACACTCGTAAATTTGGTGTTGACAGAAGTATATCTCTGAACCATGTTGATTTGAAGTTTGTTGATCAGTATAAATATCTTGGCCATATTATTACCAACAGTCTCACTGATGAAAAGGATATGAATAATAAGATCGGTCTGTTATATGCTCGCAGTAATATGCTATTGCGTAAATTTCACTCGTGCTCCAGGGCTGTTAAGAATAGATTTTTTGTGTCATACTGTGGCAATATTTATCTATGTTCCTTGTGGATGAATTTTACTGTGGTTCGAAAGAATTCTGTTCAGGTTGCATATAATAACTCGTTCAGGATTTTTCACAATTTTAGCAGAAGATGTAGAGCCAGTGGCATGTTTGTTTTTAATCGTGTTAATTCTTTTTCTGAAATGTACCGGAAAGTTACTATGGGCTTCATGAGAAGAATTATTTCCTCATGTAATGTAATTTTATCTGCTATTGTTAATTCTGATTTTTATGCCAATTCTAAATTGGTTTTGTTGTGGTACAAAAGTTTGTACACCTGTTATGGTTGATTGTCGTTATTACATTTTATTTTGCTTTTATACTAGTCACTATTTTTACACTATGGACTGCATTTGCATTATCATGTACCTTGCATGTCTGATACAAATAAATAAATAAATAAATAAACTAAGACTAAACATGACAAATCAAAGTAACCAAATCACAATACATAATACAAAGAATAGTCAGGCATGGCAAATATCAAAAAACCACAACAGGCAGTCAGAATTAACAGGGCATGAACATGGTCAAGGCAGACATGGCAGAATCATAACAAACATAACAAAAATGTTGAAAACATTCAAACACAGCAGACACTATTACATGATATAATCTCAATCATTTCTTGAAGTTAGATGCTATTTAATCAGGACTACCATCATAGGCTATTTTAAACATTGCAGAAAACTCATGGAATTACCACTTAAGCCAAAAAAAGTTTGTGAAGATGAGGAAGTCTGGTGGAACCTGGAGCCCAAGATTAGCACTATGCCTGATTAATATTTCATATTACTTCCAGCTGCATTTATTGAAGGCCTCAAAGTGTACAGAGCTGGAGTTGGAGAGTAGAATGATGCTGGAGACTTTGTAAAGATAGCGAACACGGTCTTGTGAGTGCTAAACATTATTTTTTAATTGTATTATGAACCCATCACTCCACAAACATAAAGCCAGTGCAAGCAATGACTGATATAATCCTCCAGAGAGAGGAGAAGAGGAAAGTTTGTAAAAACTGAACTAAATATAATGCTTATTGGCTGTTATTATGCTGAACCCTTAGAGTGCTAAATAAAAATAGTGTTGCTCAAAGATGTACGATGTTAAATTCAAAGCTGTTGAAAACTCCCGCAGGGGAGCTCTTTTAACCAAGTTTCCTCATGATACGTTTTCAACAGCACATGATAATTTAATTTATTATTTTTTTTAAATCTATTTTAGTGCTCTAAGAGTTAAACTCCAGCTAAAATGCTGCTGAGGTGTGAAATGGAACAAAACGGAATGAGAGCAAAAGAGAATGACATGTATTGTTTGTTTGTCCATTCAGTCACAAGCCCCTCCCCCACCTGACTGCAGATCCCCCACCGTCACCTTTAGCCAATTTTACCTCATAAAAACCCTGCATTAAGCTTTCCTGCACCTTCTCCGCAGACTGAGGGCACAGTGCTGGAATACATCTGCACATTCATTTAATATATTTTATAGCTTTATGCAGACTAAGAGCTCTGTCCGCTTCCAGGCTATGAGAGGTTGCCATTAGAATTTAACACCTTTCATAAAACACTGATGAAGGCTTTGTGCCTCATAAAAAAGTCCCTGCTGACAGGGCATCACGGCACATTATCACCTCTGTATTCAAAGGCTCAGTGTCAGAAGTTTAGAATTTCTGAAGTCTACTCCTTAATGAAAAAGTTATTGAAATCTTTTAGAAATGTGGAAAAATTTGAACATAAAACATCAGACATCCTTCCAGAATTGGAGCTACACCAAAGAGAGCATCACACATACGGGTCATTCCATGAAAAAGAAAGCCAAAGTGTGACATGACTGTTCAAATTTAAAACAAAGATTTTTCAAGAAATAATGGTTCACTTTTGTTGGCATTCCCATGAGTCAAAATGTGACACAAGTTAAATGGCAAGATCTACTGCGGGATGTGAGAGGCAAGGTGTTGAACGTTCAGCGTTGCCGATGTAACAAAGACCTGATACTAAGACAAAAGTGTGCAATAAAAATTTCATTTCGAAATATAACAAAGTCTCAACTTGTTCAATTAGTATAACAGAGAACAGACTTAAAACAAACCAGCAGTTTGGCAATGTCCAGTCATGCTCCAAAAAGGTCTGAACATAGAAAAAGACTTTTACCTGGGTACTTCAAAAAGACTACCCAAAAGTAAAAACACTGGAGCACACTTAACAAATCTGCACGTTTATTGAGGGGAAAAGATGACTGACTTTTCGACTTGCGTCTTCCTCAGGTAGTCTTTTTGAAGTACCCAGGTAAAAGTCTTTTTCAATGTTTATAGTCCTTTACTGTTGAGCACCTCTCCTCACTTTTGAAACTTTGCTGAAGCGCTTTGGACTTTTGCATAAGGTCTGAACATGTTTGGCAGGGCTTTGATAAGTCGCTCATTGGTCATTTTCATCTGAGGATGGAACAAATGCAATATTCTGGACGAAATGTAAATGAGAAGGCAGCCTGTGTAAGTACACATCACCTCTGAAAATATTTTGAGTAGACTAGATGATAAATGTGAAATTTGTCATCTGGATTGTACCACATGACAAATGTTGCAAATGTCACATGGACACGAAAAATGCTCAAATTAGCATCACCTGTTTTCACCCAATGCCCTTTTTGATATTGGAAACCACTAATTATTCAATGTACAGTGGCACAACTAATGGTCAACAGGATGAATTTTTTCATTTCAATTCCTCAGCAGGAGCATGCAGTTAAACATCCAACACAATTCTGGGCTAAAATACAGGAACTTCACAAAAAAGGAACCCTACAATTGCTGTGCAACATATATATATATATATATATATATATATAAAGCAGTAAATGTGAAACAGGCAATTTAGCCAAACAACTTCCATCAAAATTCTTTTTATTTTGAAAAATGTATCCTTTCTTCGGCCAAAGAGCATTGAACGCAACATGGACACAATAACAGCAGTGACTGGCCATGTACCAGTTATGTTAGCCACAACCCCCACAAAAATACACCTAACTGCCGAGTGCCGGTTTCACAGAGAAAATATATGGATGAGAGGAGACATGTAAACAATAGTGGTGGGACGTGATTAAAAAATCAATCTAATTAATTAAATACTGAGCCTCTAATTAATCTCGATCAATCATTTTTATCAAATACCAATTTCTGACTCAATAAGCAAAGTTTTTCAATTCAAATAAATTTTGGATTACGACTGAATCAATGAATAGACATATATGCAATCTTAAACGACAAAAATGTTTATTTTTCATCTATATTTATCATTGCATTTTTCATCTTTGTACTACATTCAGTGATTAATGCAAACTCCCAAGTGCAATAATAGCCTTTTAATTAAACATTTTAAGCTGCATTACCGCCACCTACAGGGCTATAGTTTGAGCATCAATGTTACCGGTGAGCCAGAAATGAGGGAACGGAGAAAGGTGCGATTAAATGCGTTTTTTATTTTTAAGTGCATTATTTTTCCTGTAATTCATTAATCCAAATTAACACGTTTAAGTCCCAGCCCAAGTAAACAATCAACAATAAGTTGGTAAAAACTGTTGAAAGCTGTTGTTTCAGCAATGGCCTTGTCGAACATAACGAAGACACAAGACCACTTCCGTATCCAAATTGTAAACAAATTGCGAAGGCCAGAGCTTCCGCCGACCAAAAACGAGGTACCACTCCTTCAAACACGTGAAACTGCAAGCCAAATTATGAATCGCAATAAAAAACATACCTGTGTTGAAAATCGGTAATTTACCGAAAGATTTCAGTGATTGAACGTCACTCCATTTGAACATAACTTTTTGTGACACAAAAATACTAACCTGCTCAGCGTCCTTCATGAAGATGATAGACTGGTTCCCGGATGTGAAGTAGGAGGTTTGGAGTACCACTGTGAGACCCCAAGGGGATATGGGAGATCGGGCAGCAAGCCCGGCTTGTGTTGAACGTCACTTGAAAAAATCTGAGACGAAAAATTTTTCTCCTCAAAAAGAAGAATTTTATAAAAACCTATATGTTTTCTGAGATAATATTTTGGACAACAATATTTTAAGAGCTAATTGCAGTGTTATACATCTGGATTTCCGAGTTAATTGTCATCGAGGGTTAATCACTTGGAATTGATGTTAAGAACAAAAGCCATTTCAGCCAGACTTTTATTTAAAAATTCTGAGAATTTTACATTCAAAGTCTGAAGGCAATGAATGTCACAAATTTTGACACTTTTTATCCACAAGTTTTTCAAAGACATGCAGTTTTTTTTTATTCATCTTTTTTTCAGAAGACCAATTATATTGCCTTTGGTAGCTTTTTTATATACTCAGGCCTTTATGTAGTCCTGTAAAAAATGCCGAGTCTCTGGCTTTCTATTTCATGGAATGACCCACATACAAAGAGTTCTACATGTACAACCCCAATTCCAAAAAAAAAAAAATACACATTGAGGAAAATGCAAACGAACAAAAAATAAACCGATCGGAAAAGTCCATTCACCCTCTACCAGTGATGGTTTTACACGGGGACCTACAGGGGCCTGTGCCCCCCCGCTGATGTCCTGTGCCCCCGTGCTGACTGAACAATAAAATTATACTGTATATTTTTTACGATGATATGCGCTAGCGCCAACACCGGACCTAATGTCACTCAACATTCTACATGGACTGATTAGAGCGACGCACCAAAGTGTGTTGGCTGCCTGCGTTTGCCATAGACATATATACATAGACGCCGCATTGACTGCTGCCGCCCACTAGAGCGACGTGCCTACAGGGCGGCCATCTTGGAACAGGACCACTCGCTCCTACAGTGCATTACGTCTATGAAGAAATGATGCGCCTACACAATAAAAATGTTCATAAATCGCTTATTTGTCAAGCTGTTTTCACGGGGTTTGTAAATTTTCAACTGTTTGTAAAGGCGGGCTATACAAATGAAATTGCCTTGCACAATAGAGCCAATGATGATCAATATACTGTGTTTGCTATATTAGACCGATCACTGCAGTCTGTTTTTTCTGTGTAAACGGGAGTTGCTAGGGACGCCGCTTCTTTAACGGTTTCCGGTAGTTTTTACAGAGATAGTTTATAGATTCATAACACGGCATTTAGACCAAAATTTTGTCTCAGATTACTTGTTTCACCAGTAAGCAGCTATGTATTACGCGGGATGATGTATAGAGAACTGGTTATAACATGGATAGAACCAAAGTCTTACTAGAATGTCTCTGATAGAACCTGAAAGAAGCTGAAAGGTTCCGTCCTGTGTAACGCTTTAGCTTGCAGCTTGCAGCCTAGCTCGTTGTCACGGACCATTGAACACGCGGGGCAATCAGACTGGCAGTGCTAGAAGATGCAGCTTTATTAATTTTAACATTGACCATACCATGCCTGGCCGCTACGGCACACTAACTCTATCATACATGAACAGATTAGTGAAATAAGAAAGGGATAAACCGGACCAACGGAGCCGTCGCGTTACGGAAAGTAAGAGAGGAAAAATGTGTGAGCCGTCATAACTTCGGACCAACTCAACTTCTCCCTCAAAACCCGCGCAGGCGCACTAGCCTGGCTTACAGATAGTTAAGGAAACAGTACCCCCGTTACACCTGTCAGGGTTTATTTCACTATAACAACCTGCAGTTACACTATGTTATACCTATACTAAGGTATCATACTTTGTTGAGTATGATCCAGAAGTGCCACAGTGTTCTGTGGGCCAAGGCTCATTTAAAATGGACTGTAGCAAAGTGGCAAAGGGTCTTGTGGTCAGACGAGTCCAAATTTGACATTCTTGTTGGAAATCGTGGGCGTTGTGTCCTCTGGGCTAAAGAGGAGAAAGACCACCCCTCCTGTTATCAGCGTTCAGTTCAAAAGCCTGCATCTCTGATGGTATGGGGATGCATTAGTGCATATGGTGTGGGACACTTGCATGTTTTAAAAAGCACCATGAATGCTGAAAGGTACATAAATGCTTTAGAGCAACATGTGCTCCCCTCCAGACAACATCTATACCAGGGAAGGCCTTGTGTATCTGAGCAGGACAATGCAAAACCACATACTGCTGCTATTACAACAGCATGGCTTCGTAGTAGAAGAGTCCTTTTGCTTAACTGGCCTGCCTGCAGTCCTGATGTTTCATCGACTGAGAACACTTGGCGCATAATTAAATGAAATGACCGTCAAAGGAGACCCAAAACTCTCCAGCAGCTGGAAGCCTGTCTTCAACAGGAGTGGGATCAAATTCCAAAGGCTAAACTCAAAAAACTGGTTTGCTCAATGCCCAGACGCCTCCACTCAGTGTTAAAAAGAAGAGGGAATGCTACACAATGGTAAACAGGCCCCTGTCCCAACTTTTTTGAGACCAGTAGCAGCCATAAAATTTGAAACGAGCTCATTTTTGGATAAAATTGTAAAATTTCTCAGTTTCAACATTTGCTATGTTATCTCTCTTCTATTGTGAATAAAATACTGGTGTGATTTGAAAGTCATTGCCTTTTGATTTATTTCACAATTTACACTTTGTCCCAACTATTTTGGAATTGGGGTTGTAGACTAATGGTATAGAAGTCACACCTTCTACACCGTCTATGGGAGCTGACACCTACCAGGTTGTTCTTGTCATGTTCAGTATGGAGAACATAGTGGCTGTCATTTTTCCAAAAATTATTTGAAATATTGGTCTCAAAAAGAATCTCCAAACAGTGTCACTGTCCATCTTGGATGACATTGGAGCCCACAGAAGTCTTTTAGACAGGCTTGATGTATGGCTTTAACTTTGAACAGTAAAGCTATAACTAGCACCTGAGGATGTAATGGCGAATGGTGTTGACTAACAAGAATATTTCTGTCCCGATGTAATGTTATATTACACTTGCTTGACAGTTGTTAAGACAGTGGAATCTGAGGGTGTAGCAGCCCTCGATAATTTTCAAAATAAGCAAACTGGGAGTGTTTCCAGACAGGTGGTTTTATTCCTTGTTGAACACAATTGTTGAGCATTGTAGACTTGTAGAACAACTTAGCGTGTGCATCATGCACCAATATCCATAGCACCGTGAAAACTATGAAAGGATAACACAATTTTAGCCAACTACAGGCTACTTAAACACATTTACCAATGCACTTTAGCAGGCTAACAATCACAAATGCGCTTTAGCAGGCAACATACTTATATAAAATGAATGAAAATAACATGGGAAAAATCACATATTGCATGAAATAATTGTACAAAGACAGTATACCTCGCTCCACTCATCAAGGGTGCAAAGAAAATAATAATAAATCAAAGGGCGGTACTGCCACCATCTCCAGGACAGTTAGCAACTTGCTGGTTCACTGTACAACATTAAATTATCCACCGTAATCCACGTCCAAAAGGTTAAAACAAAAACTTAAGTGTTCCAGAAATATCATTAATCATCACAAAACCGAAATATTCTGGACTTCTTTGCTTTCTACAGCTTATAAAAACTAGACTCCGGCACTCAGTTACAGGTTGACCTCGATGTAGTAACGTCATCCTCTCTTGACTCTCCAAGCGATTCGAGTATTATTTCTCACAATGTAGCTGAATCACGACCTAATTTAGTCAAGGGCCTGAACTTTTTTTTTATTGAACACAAGAAGCGTGAAATCTGTCAATAAAAAACGTAACAAGTTGATTCAACTTCAAGGCTTAATATACGCTGGCATGCCTGATATCGTCGCCCTCACAGAAACTTGGTTGAACGACTCTGTCGCGTCAAATGAAATTCTTCCCGAGGGTTACACCCTGTATCGCAGAGACAGAGGTGGCAAACGAGGCGGCGGAGTTTTTCTTGGTATTCGTAGTAATATTATCTCCCTCCGTCGGCCCGATTTGGAACCCAGTATTTGTGAGGTTATAATTTGCGAACTTGTGCCTAGTAAATCATTGAAAGTATGCATTATCTTGTGCTACAGACCTCCAGATAGTGATCCTGTGTCTTTTAATGATTTTTTGTCTAACGTTTTTGCTAAATGCAGTATTGAGTACAAAATTTTATTCGCACTAAGCGATTTTAATCTCCCAGATATTCCTTGGTGGGACGAATCGGCGAACATCGGTCACACGCTTTGTGATTTGGCTGACAGCTTTTCCCTTACTCTGATCATTGACCAACCTACTCATATTAAGGGAAATGTGCTTGATTTAGTTTTTACCAATATCCCTGAACGTTGCTCCGAGCCCAATGTAACATTTGGTGAGTTTGACAGTGATCTTTCTGTGATCCAGTTCAATTTTCAAACCCATGTAAACAGACTCCGTACATGTGCGAGAAACATGTACAATTTTAAAAGAGCTGACTTTATCGGGCTTTATCACATGGACAAAGTGTCATTTCATTCTGCTCTTCTTCATCTTGATATTAATGTTAATTGGCAAAGTTGGCTTGATCTTATGCATTCATCTGTCAGCAAATTTATTCCCATTGCTGTAATTAAGGATATAAATTCTCCTGCCTGGGTTGATAGTGAAGTGCGCCACCTGAGCAACAAAGTACAATCCACACGGAAACTAGCTAAAAAAACACAATACTCCAGCGTTGTGGGCAAAATTTCGCAACCTAAGGAATAAATTAAAAAATGCATGTACTTTCAAGTACAATCAGTGTTTGGATGTTCTCAGTGATTCTCTTGCCACGACACCAAAGCGTTTCAGGGTATTCTTCAAGAGTAAAATAAAGACAAAAAGTTTCCTCAGTTTTGTTGCTCATGGAGATAAAACTGCCTCCAATCCTAGCACAAAGGCTGGTCTGTTCAACAAGTATTTTCAATCCCTATTTACCCCTCAGGCTCTAGAACGAACATTCCCAGATATAACCATCTTCAAACATGATCTGAAATCTTAACTCAATTGTTAAGTTAGAATTTGTATATATATGTTATTTTTCATGTATTTTGAGCATAATTTTCAACAAAAATCCAATTATGATGCTAAATAATCAACCTAGGTATTATCTGATGTCTCCATTGCATTCCTGGACCTCAAAAACCTACATTCAGACACCAAGAACACATAGATAGCCGTTATATTAGTGAAAATATGATAAAATTGGTTTTCGCAGCAGCCATTTTGAATTTCGCCCTCTGGCCGAGTTAGCCCAGACTTTGGCGAGGGAAATGGTCGCTTATTTTTTTATATATGTTCTAATCTTGTGAAAACCACCTTCAAACCTTGATCCGGAGACAACGGTCACGGACTCAATGGTAGGGTCCTCTACTATTAGCCACAAATACATGAAACCTTCTTGCTTCATTGTAGATGTAGGCTAGGACAACCTAGGAGTCGGTCCAGAAAAACTCCCCATCAATTGGCATTTCAAGCTTGTTTTTTAGCATTGCACTAGCTCTCGCAGAGACCACCGCTGCTGAAAGTTCCAGCCTTGGAATGCTTGTGAGTTTTGTGGGTGCAACTCTAGCTTTGGCCATCACAAGACTGCAGAGGATTTCACCATTTTCATTTTTGGTCCTCAGATAAGAACATGAGCTATATCCCACGTTGCTGGCGTCCGAGAAGTGGTGTAGTTCTCTCATGACAGTTTTGCCGAAGCCTTGTGGATGGTTGCATCTCGATATGGAGACTTCCTTCAGTGTTTGGAGACCATTCTTCCACTCTTCCGACCATGGGCTTAAGTCCTCAGGAAGTGGGTCATCCCATCCAATGCCTCTGCGACACAGCTCCTGAAGGATGCTGTGGGTGAAAACACTTGTGGACTTAGTGTTCTCCCAACCCCAATAAATCTACCTCCAAGGAATGGACACATTCTCCAGAGTCTGATGCGATCAGGTTCATTGCAAGTCGCTCAAAGTGAAGAACAAAACACAGGCTGCTCTGCGCAAACCATATAGCATTCATTCTTCTTCAATCACCCAACACAGACTGACCACTGACTGTCTGAACCCTCGTATTTATTACCCTTTTGGCACGTCCCTCTAGGTGGGATTAAATGTGGCTCGTCCCACTTTATACAAAATTATTGATTCTGATTGGTTCATTGTCATATAGCAACCCTCCACCCTTAGTAACAAGTTAACCATTACATCATAGCGTAAATTCATTTTAAGCCTCCAGGGACGCACAAAGACCACATTTGAGCCTCCCAAACCTTGGGTTCCGCAAAAGTTCAGTAACTTATCCAGGTCATGGATGGTTCCAGAACTCTTAGCTGCGCATGCTCCGGTAGTGGGTCCAGGCTGACTAATATGGTAATTCCGAAAGATTAGCTCATCTAGCCAGCCTTAGTCGGCCGGCTTGCAGTCCTGTTATCTTGCATTTGGCAGATTTATGAGTTTATGCTTCTTCTCTGCTCCACAGTCTTGTAGCAGTTTTGAGGGGCCACAAGAAGCTGGCTGAGTTCTCTCTGTTTAAATGTGATTATAGTAATATTCTGAATTTAGAACCGTTTGGGACATTTTTCCCACCACAATGCACTTTCCAGTTAGTGTGAATGGAGCGACAAAACCTACTGGATCATACAAGGAAGCGATGATTGATAAGATTCCACAAAGTGTAGAGGCCTCAGTCTGTAAGTTGACATTGAAACTGACGGTATGATGTTCTAGTGATCACTGGATACCAAGTGTGCGTTCTGTTTGTGCTGCATTCAGGTCGAGATTGAGAGGTTTTGATGTTACTGCTAATTCTGATGGGTCCACAGAGTCCAAGACCTTTCTTTAATTGGAATTGAACTTGTGGAGACGTAGACCACCTCTCTTGCACAACTCTTGTGCTTCTGTAATCAGGTCTATGGCTTCTGTCATGTTGGGGATGTTGGTCAGCCCATTATCTATGTAGAAATTCTTTTCAATGAAGGCAGATGTCGATGGGTATTCGTCTTTGTGTTGCCGAGCCAAAGTTTGCACATCCGGGGGACAAAGCAGCGCAGAAAAGGTGGTCGGCCACCCAATACTCTTGAGGCTCTTCCTCCAGATCTCCACATTCCCACCAGAGAAACCATAAGTAGCTCCGTAATTCAGGAGACACGTAGAACTGGTGAAACACCTTCTCGATGTCACAGATGATGGCCACGGCTTCTTTCCTGAAGCGACAGAGCACTCCCAGAAGGGAATTGATCAGGTCAGGGCCCGTCAGCAGCATGTCATTTAATGAGACACCGTGGAACTTAGTTGAACAGTCAAGCACGACCCTTATCCTTTCTAGTTTCTTGTGGTGAAAAACACTGGTGAGGTATGTACCACACAGTCTACTCTCCTGCTGTTTCAGGGGCTGCCTCTGCATAGCCTTTGTTGATCATTTCCTCCATGACGTCTGTGTACTGCTTGCAATTCTGTTTGTCGGTCTTCAACCTTTTCTTCAGGTACTGCAGTCGAATTGTAGCCAACTTCTTGTTACTTGGCAAAGAGGGGGGACCTGGACTCTTGAAAGGAAGAGGCATTTGATAGTGCCCATCTTCTCTCTGATTACTGTTGTCACGCAAGAAGCTGAATGGGATCATTTTCGATTCCAATGATGACTTCTAGAGGGGCGAATGCCAGTGGGCAGTTGCTTCCTATTAACAGTCCCACTTCACAGTCTTGCAGTGGCGGGAGCTTGTTTGCTAGATGCTTGAGATGGGGCCACTGCAACGCCGTTTTCTCAGTCGGATGTAGAACATATCCACTGGAATGGATTCTCGTAGGCTTGACGTAACTGGATCCGTTTCTCAGAGTATAGTCCTCGAACTTTAAGACCGCAGACACTTTTACTTGATATGTCGGTGTCAACAGCTGTCATGGTGCTCAGTTTCAGCTGTACTGGTTGGGTCTCTACAATCAGCTCTTCAAGTAAGTCTTCCAAGATGAAAGTCGAGTCACTTTGAGTATCAAGAAGAGCGTAGGTAAGAACTTCTCTTCGGGACTCTTTAGCTGATGACATGAGAACAGGAACGATGCATGACATGGCAGAAGTGCGTTGCATGACTGCATGAGGCATAACCTTGATCTCCTTCTTACTTATACTGTATAAAGCTTAAAGTGAAAAAAGCTTCACGTAGCTTAATGCACCAAAACAGCGACTAATCAGCGCCAAATTCCTCTCGGCCCTATCTGGCCAGGAGCACTTTTCAATTTAAACCGAAGACAGAGGAATATGGTACTTACATCACGTCAAGCGTTTTCCCCTCCATTCGCATACAAACAGCGACAAATAATTGGGAAATTCCTTGCAAACATCTTCACAGTGGAGAAAGTGCTCCACTATAGGAACATCAGAGAGGCATTTGATGATTTTTGGTCGCTGTCTCGGAAGATGAAACCATGTTAAGCTTTTTCCTCATAATGCACGTCAATGGAAGGAAAACGCTTAATATGATAAAACGTCTGTTTTCTTCAAACTTTGGTTCTGATTTCCTAATAGGAGAAAGTGCTCTTGACAAGAAATGTCAGAGAGGAATTTGGTGATTATTAGTTGTCTGTTTTGGAGCATTAAGCCACCTTAAACCGTCTCCTTATAATGTGAGTCAATAGGAGGAAAAAACGCTCAATGTTGTCTAACGTTTGTTTTCTTTGGACTTTTTTCATTTTTCTCTTGGAGAAAACGCTCCTGACCAGAAATGCCCGAGAAGAATTTGGCGCTGATTGGTCGCGATTTTGGTGCATTAAGCCACATTACGATAAGGTATTTCTAAGCGTTTTAGAATGTCATACAAGTAAAGCCTAACTGATCTTTTGCTACAAATCCGAGCAGTCAATAGTCAATGCTAAGTTATGTTAATGACTTCGCACACGCAACAATTTCTCGGGTTTAGCTCGGTCATATTTCAAACTTGATGCAATAAACAACACACTTATTAATAAATAGCCAACACTGACATGTACAAGGATAAATCATAGGCTATATAGTCATTAGTTCACATTCTCCCACAGGCCCGGCTTTATTTATTTTGTGATTGATTGATTTTAATTTATATTTCCTGATGTTACTTTAATAGGCCTAATGTTATATATTTATAGCCACATGACACTGCTAAAAAAGTGCTACATAATGTGATTTATGTATTATTATTATTATTATTATTAACAGCTTGGATCTATTTTGAAGGCTCCCTATTTATGTTATGGTCATGTGCTTCCGTTTCTTCATTTTTCGACTTAAAATTTATGTCATTCAAACTCAACTCCAAAAACCCAAATTAGCCCGTTATTTGATTTTGGTTTTCCCATTTTTTCCTTCGGGAACGAAAAACGAACTTGACCACGTGATTCTGTTTTTTTTTTTTCGTTTTTGGTTTCAAATTGAAAAACCTAAAAAACCATGTGACTTCATGGGTCGATTCATTCTTCATCCCTAAACAAATTGGGAGAAAAGGAAAGTTTAAAAAGGAAAAATGGCCTGTTTGTGTTTTTTGTCCTTGTTTGGATTGGTTTTTGGTTTTTACATTCTGACAATAAAAACGGTTTTTCTATTGTTCATTCTGAAACAAATAACAGGATGACCATTTCTTTATTTAACAATTTGAAATGAATTTCAAATTATCCAGTGATACCTAGACCCCATCCCTGTCCATGTACTTTCAGGCAGTTTGTTTTTTTGCACTGAAACCAAAACGGGAAAACAGAAGTAGCACCGTTGTTTCATTTTTACCCTTGGCCGAATTAGGCCGGAGGGGTATTGTCGTCACCTGCGTGTCTGTCGTCCGTCCATGAATTTGTCCGGGCCAGTACTCAGCAATGCAGCTTCACCAAATTTAGTATGGTAACCCACAATGACCCACAGAAGTGAGGGTTTTTGCTGGATTTGACCTTTGACCTTAGTGCTGTGACCTTGACCCTGGAAATCTTGTCTTAACTACACTCGCTCGTTTCTCACACTCAGGCAGTAAGCTGTTTTATCAGCAATGATCAGGTTAAAAACACAAATCTGGAAATTTGCCTTCATTTCTGCTGTGTATGTATTTATATTCTATATTCATTTTATTTTCAACCATTAATCATGTTGTGCACCTCAATTAAATTTAATTATAGGCTCAGAAAAAAACATGAAAGCATAAATTAATGCAAATGTCCTTGGAAAGTGTAATATATTATGAAATTATTCAGACACTTGCACAGAAAGTGAGACAGTAATCAGTGCATTTGGACAAGAAGCAAAGCCTATCAGCATTGCTGTTGGCAGGATGCAGCAGGTGCGTATGAAAAGCCGCCTGTGCTAAAATTGGATGCTTCACTCGCACATGCATATGCACAGGTACGAACACTTGTACGTACATGTATACTGCTCTGCAATGGTGCAAACACATAAATGCATACACTCACACAAGCATGTGCATATATTCAGTACATACAACCCCAACTCCAATGGAGTTGGAGTAAATGTTCCTGTGTAAAACGTGAATAAAAACAGAATACAATGATTTGCAAATCTAATAAACCCACATATTATCCACAATAGAATATAGACAACATACCAGATGTTACATTTTACCATTTCATGAAAAATATATTTTTTTGAATTTGATGGCAGCAAGACATCTCAAAAAAGTTGGGACAGGGCCATGTTTACCATTGTGTAGCATCCCCTTTTCCTCTAACAACAGTCTGTAAACGTCTGGGAAGTGAGGAGACCAATTGCTGGAGTTTTGGAGGAGGGATGTTGTCCCACTCTTGTCTGATGTAGGATTCTATAAGCTCAACAGTCCTGGCTCTTCTGAGCCACATTTTTTATTTTGTGATGCATCAAATGTTTTCTCTTGGTGGGAGGTCTGGACTGCGGCCTCTTGATGCCACTTACAGCTGTTGTGTAGGTTACTGCCCTCACTGCCCTCGGGTTTCTAAGTCCTTTGCATAGCAGAGAAATACTGATTAAGTATTTTTTGGCCTTATACATGAGAAATTACAATATGTAAAATATTAAACTTACCAAATAAAGTTAAAGGGAAATGTTTTTATAGTGTATTTACATGCAAGACAAGAACTGTTTTAACAGGAGATCAATCATATATCTCAGGACATTATACGCAATCTGCACAATATATTCCATGTCCTTTTATGGCAGGCTGATTCTCATTGACCGAGATCTCCTCTTGTGAACTCTAATGTGCTTAATTTAAACGATAAATGACATTGATAAACCGTAATCCCTGAGGTGCGAGCGCACAGACCACGTTACGCCCATGGCCTCCTCATTCACTCGTGTTCTCCTAACTGCCATAAAGTGTCTTTGAAAAACCAATAAAATATGAACTACTGCATATAAGAGTGAAGAGAGAGATTCACTTTTATTCGAGCCATGGCATTGAACAGAGGACCTAATTCTATCGCGTCAAATTCTTGAGGGAAAAAAAAACTTGTTGAAACCGCTCTAATCAAGGTGCCAGTCAGAGGCGCGCAGTTCATCTCACACAGAAAGCACCTCCAGAAAGAGAAATAAAGGATAGAATCTGAAAGGACATACAGAACCGAGGCCTTGAAAGGAAGTCTCAGCGACATTGATTTGAACCGCAAGCCACAATGCCAGTTAAATTTGCATTGGAGAACTCTTCTCTTACCCTGTTCTGTCTCACCCCCCCACTCCATCTCTCATTCTCTCTCCCCCCCTCCGTTTCCCTCTTTTCCAAGGTCTCTGCACACAATGGCAAACCGCACATTTACATTTTTTTTCTCGCCAGAGCTACGGCAGCTTTTACCATTGTGGGGAGAGAATGGAGGTCTGAAAGCAGAGCAGGAGCAGGCCTTTCACCTCCCTCCACAAAGCTAATTAAGGTCAGACAATTAAGGACGT
This sequence comes from Gymnothorax reevesii, assembly GCA_029721435.1. Taxonomy (NCBI): domain Eukaryota; kingdom Metazoa; phylum Chordata; class Actinopteri; order Anguilliformes; family Muraenidae; genus Gymnothorax; species Gymnothorax reevesii. The sequence goes on along the minus strand of CM056587.1, from coordinate 70,042,525 downwards.
GAAAACAATTACGGCGGCGGCCGCAGCTGTTGTCCCCGGCGACGCGCTGAAGAGAGGCCGTAGAGCAGGAGCTGAATGAGAGCGAAGGCTCACGCTTTTCTCTGCGCTTGCAATCTTTCCCTCTCTCCAACGAAACCGCCGCGACACCATCACATTTCTAACCAACTTTTTAAGCAACTTTTGCTGCTGCGTGTCTGTAATCGGCTCTGGTGGAAATAAATCCTGTCGTTGTCGTGGCTTTTGTTGTTCACCTGTCTCTTTGCAGGAATATGAAGTGAAACTGAGCAACTAATTTACTGCGGAGAGAAGTATAGGAGTATAGGAGTCGTGTGCCCCCTCCAGGAGGGAGTGTTTGTCCATTATGGTTTTCAAACTGTGGAACATCTGCCAAACTGCATGGATTTTCCAGCAGACTGTGCAAGATACAACAGACCAGACAAATCTGCATCCAAAATTTAGTTTTTCTAATACCCTTCTAACTAAACACACAGCTCAGACTGCATTTGGCTCATAATACTGTAATTGAAAAGGTAACTAATGCTGCACCTCTAAACAGAATATTTACTATTTTACAGTTGCATGACTGAAAAAAAAGTGCTGTAATCAAGAATTTCCCATATTTCCTCCCAGTTAAAGCAGCAAACCTCATATTTAACATCATTTATGTTAGGAGTCCCTGAACCAAAACTCACTGTTCCCTTTTACTTACTTTTATCTTTCCCTTAAGATCATTAAAAATAATACCTCAAGGCAGAAATCATCAAATTAACACCAGCATTAAATCATGAACCTCTAATGTACTCTGAAATTCACATCAGTACAAACATTTAGGGGATTTGCTACACTCGTTTGCAAGCTCAGGCTTAGATGCACGGCTGACTGAATTGAGATTTAAGGGTGATAGTTATTATTATTATTATAATTTTATTCATGTGAAATTCATGAATGATGATGCAGGTAATATTTCAGAAAATAATAAAAATTTGAATTTTTTCCTCAATATAGAAAATCCTCATTCAAAAGTACGATTCAATATGAATATGAATGCGTCACTGAGGAAATGTGATATCAAATAAATACAGTACAATACCATTTCAGTCAAATAAAGAATTATCAGCACCCGACATGAAAATTAGGAAAAATTATTGTATGAAATAATAAAAATATACAGTACACTGATTTATATTACCAGATCTGGTATACTGTATACTCAGTAACAAAAGTTTAGCAACACATAAGTGGAACCAGTTCAGGCAGGAAACGCGAGTCATTGCATATCACCTGATGCGGTCGACTGCATCAGTAAGACTGCACCAACTGCAGCGCAGCAACCACAAAGAACCTCTTACACTGGTCTATTTAAGCACAATAAAGCTGGATCAGCTTTGCTCCTCAATCTGCTGCCTTGAATGTGATTTAGCACCTCCACCCCAGCCTCACCCTAACCCTAACCCAGGTATATTTGGAAGGTGCATATGTTGATTTTTACGCAATACTAAAAAACAAACAAAAAAACCCCTATTCCAGCACATTCTGCCAATTGATACCTCTTTGACTCATATTTTGTGGGACCTACTCTACTCAAAATCTTTGACAAGGTTGATGAAGACTTCGATAGGCATGAGTAACACGTCAAGATCATTGAGCTGCATTGAGTTTGCGCTTGTGGACCATCCTTTTCAATTCTAATTACCTTTTCAATAAGGTCCCGGTTCAAAGATCAACCTATTGAAAAGTGTGGATTGTATTTACCAAAAACATTTCTTTGCTGATTTTGATATTTGTTTGGAGTCATTATCCTGCTGAAAGGTCCATCCATAGTTGAAGACAGACTTCATAGCACCACCAATCATAATTTTCGGACCCGCCTGTTTTTACAAACCACCTTGAAATCTGAACTTACGGAGAAACTGAGCAGAAATAAACTTTTCTTCAGTTGGTTAAAGGACGAAAAATACGGACATTTGATGGTTCCACGAGCATGACCCCGGGAACTCAAGTGGATTCTGGTGATTGTGCACGTAATGATGCCAAGTAGTACAATTTGGTGGCCAATCGTGGATGCTTTGGAGATTTTTGTTTGCAGATGGTCGAACGGATCTTGTATTTTGAAGATGCTTGTTTCACCAGACTTTTTTCCCCAAAAAAATTATATCCAGGAAAATACCAGGAATCGTCAAAGTGAGTCTGAATTTTATCTGGGCCGGACTGTAAGAGGCCGACATTTTAAAAAAGCCTCATCATGTCCTCTTTTAAGAAGCAGTTTTCTTTCAGATCCCATGAATCGTTACTGTTGACTTTTCCTCTAGATCTTTCTAAATCTCAAAAATTTCCGGCATACGGCCAACCGCCCTGTGTCACCTTGTGTTTGTGTTTATTTGTTTATTAGTTTTTTGTCACATGGCCTATTTGCTGATTGTCATGTTTACCTAGATTATCCAAAATAAATAAATAAATAAATAAAACTTTTGACTTGACATAAAACTTTGACGGTGGAATTTCAGTAAAAAGGTCACTAAACAAAGCTGTATCGAGGAAACAAAAGGCATTCTTTAATAATATCTTTGCGTGTTTTACACTGATATATTCCATGTGGTGATCAAACATAGAATTATCTATTTCCTGTACTCCATTATTTTCCAAACATGCTACACATGAGCAAAAAGTTATATTTTAGTCTCTAACCAGAACAGACAATTCCATTCATCATTCTGCTAAAACGTGGCAGTTCAGGGGCTGCAATGCTCTGGTTGCTCTTTGTTTAGTTCCTTATGTGCAACTCTTCCGAACACTTAGTTAACAGGGAGTTGAAGATCAACATTTTTTGGGTGATTTGACGATCCTAAAAGAGCTCTAACCTGGTGAACTGTGTTCGTAAATAGACTGAAACTGGGTTCTCAATCAACATTGCCTGAGCATTTTAATAGAAAATTGATTCTACTTCTTTATGGCAGTTTTATCTTGAAGGGCTTGATTATTTTGATGTGATATCCAACTTCCTCTAGAAAACTTTGTGACTTGACCTGGACCCAAGAGATTAATTTTTCATCTTGTCATAGTCATGAAGTCATTTGCAGGTGATAATGCCTCAGGTGCTGTTATTCAGCACACAGCACTGATTTTCATAAAACACAGGAAAAAATTAAAATCTGACTTTCGGGGGGAAAGACTAAATGTTAAGAAAGCCAAGGCATCCTGTTACCTCTGAAACCTGAGTGTTCCTCTCCACTTATTGTGATGCACACAGCGCTGAGGATCACCATAAAAACAGAACCATCTTCCGCCACACATACCATCATAAATAACACTAGACATGAAATGTGTGGGAAATACAAGCCTCCCAGGTCAGAGCTCACTCAGTGACAGCAAAATAGACACTAACTGAAAAACCATGAAGGATGGAGATTTGATGAACTGCCCTTCGTGAGTCGAGCTCCATGGCAAAGGTCAATCACAGGAAGGAGCCAGATTCTTTCATTATTTACTTCAAGGGCTTGGTGACAGTGGCACATATAAAACATTTAAAAACAGAAAGGAGAGATACTGAACTAATTGCCAATCTGAAAAAAAATGTGAGGCAAATGGAAAAAGTAAGCATATTTTAAACAAATATTCAGAACAAAGAGCAGATTTTACACATATAATAACAATGGGGCCCACCAAGCCGCTCATGGTTAGTTAGGACTGAAAAACTCAATATTTTTCACATCAGTGCTTCGCTCTGAGTTTAAAACCTTTTCTGGGGACAAACTCAACCGTTTGATGAGGAGACGTGAAACGAGAGAATGAGCATTTTTGCCCCCACCATCTGCACCCCAGTCATCGTATGGAAATAAAATAGCATAAAGCATGTTCTACTCACATGTACGTTCTGTTTATCTGATGAGTTTCATACATCGGCAGTGTTGTGTTCTAAGCAAAAGGCCATTTGCTGTCTGTCAACAGCTCTTTACAAGCGTAACTGCCCAAGTGCGTGAGACGACGAAGAGAGATGGAAAAGTAATTGCTGTATATTTACATGGCACATTGATTTCAAACCAAACATCACTGCAGAAGAGACTGATGCCAGAGACAGAGAGAAAACAGTCTTATTAATAACTTACTAAAATAAACTCACCAAATGAGTCAAAATAAGGTTTGGACAAGATGGTTCGGTTTTCAAATGCCTTGTTCGGGTCTGAATTGACCGGATGCTTCTGTATGTGGTCAAGTCCGAAAGCCAAAAATACTGCATCAATTCATGAAAATTAATCAGCATTACAATCCAGATTCAATGCACACAATTATAATGGTTCACTGCCAGGCTTAAATGGACACCACCTTGTATTGCAAAAAAAAATCAGCCTTTGATATCAGCTGATGACAAGCGAATACAACGACTCGGGGGACACCCTACATGAGTAGGTGCTTAATGTGGCATGACATGCCATATTGTTTACATTAACAGCAAGCCATAATAATAATAATATAGGAGGTTATCCTGAGCAGCAGGAGCTGCAGTCAGTTCACACAGGAAGAGGCAACAGTAACAGAAGATAACGCTGGCAGTGCGGAGCTCTGGAGAGATTTGGCTGCTGCCATGTTCATGGGAGTTTAGGCAGAGGAGATGGGTCTCCACAGTAATGCGGTAAATTTGGTGAGTTAAGTTTAACAGGTGAAGTTAGAATCACGTCTGCTGTGTTCAGGCACTAGGGCCAGAAGTACCAAAGGTGGCATCAGCATTTCGTCAGCGTCACATACTGACTAACATAACTTCAGCGGCTTCATTTACCCAAGTGGACCCTTGCAGTCCGCGGCAGAGATAGTGTACAGCTCGCCGTCACTTACATGTCAGTGAATCGTTAGCGAAGTGAAGGTGTCACATGGGAAACTGTCAAACCGCAGTCTTAAGAAGATCAATATGGAATTGATCAAGCGCAGAATTTGCTTTGAGTTCCTTAGAGCAACACTATCTCTGATTGATTGTCCTCTCTCCTCCCTGAAGCTAATATGCAGCAGGCTTGTCCAATCACAGCTCTTTAATTGATTGATGTGAGAATGATGAGGTCAACCCTTCTCAGAATCATCTGCCAGATTAGCTGAACTGATATCCCATTGGATCAACATCAATCACTCTCGCTATTGGTTGAAGACACAAGGAAACACAGAGAGGCTCATCCTGTCAGAATGTCCAGAACAGACGAAGACGGCTTCAAACAGGTCTTTTGGTGCACAGGCAGGGCACTTATGTAATGACACTCCCTGCAAGTCATTTACCGAACAACTTTAACCATTTATTGTGGCCAATTATGGTCTATACTCAGATGAGCTTTTAGAGAATCACATTAAAGAAGCTGCTTTACTTAATGTCGACTTCATTTGCTTTATTTGTTGTCTGAGGATTTGGGGGTTGATGCTCTTTTCTAGAGTGAAAAATTGCAAGAAAAAGCAAAAAGTTAATCTACTCTGCAGCTAACAGGAGAATACTTCTACATCGCTAGAGACTGGTCTTAAGACCATTTGCATTTGGTATTCAGTGGTATGTGAGATTAGGAGTGAAAGGCATTAAATGAAATGAGGGGCAGCCGCTGTGTTTGACGCTGGTTAAAATCTATGCAATTACATCACTGCAAATGCAATGATTCATGTATACAGAATAATCTTTAAATAGCAGGTTGGGGGAAACGCCATCGATTACTGAAGCCTAAAGGAGAGAAACCTCTCAGGACCTGCTGAGACAAAACGTTCTGTGGTGAAGAGTAATATTAGATCTATTATAAAAGTGTACATTTATCATATGCAAGACAAGAAATATACAGTGAGCTCAAAAAAGGTATGAGAATGATTGTCTTGTAACCAATATACAAGCAAGAAAAATTAAATTTCCAAATCCAAAATTATTTTTTGGTTTCACAAAACCTCCTCATTTGAGGAATTTTATCAAAGTCTGGTTAAGCTATGTTTTTGTTTTTTTTTTAATTGCTTCTCTCCAATATATTTACATTGCAATATAAAGCATAATTTACAGAATAATGGCTAAATCTGGCTTTAATCCTCTTGTCCAATTTCATTCAGTCCCCCGCCATCTCCCTCTGTTAAGTTTTCAAAGTCCGTTAGTTACGTGAAGTTTATTTCTGTATGTTTTTTTTTTCTTGGTAATAAGCGACACAAATTTGTATTATACATTTATTGTTTCCATATTTAAACAGAACCCAGACTGAAAAGACATGAAAAATTATAATGCTGGATAATGACTTCCCTTTGGGAACATGGAAGTTCTAACACCCGATCACCTTTTTATTGGCTCTGATTAATTCATTTTATAACCCCATCATTTCATCATATTTTTACATAATATTCAGGTTCTGTGTTTGACTTTAAATTGATTTATTGCGATCCCCAATGATCGTCTCTAACTCTCTGATGTCTGCATGAAACATTTCTCTGAAGACCACGAGAGCAGAGCGGTGCGAACACTCACATATCCACACAGTTTTAGGATTTATTTTCAACTGAACAGGAAATTGCAGGTTGAAGGTGAAATTAATATCACAGTTTCAAACATGGTTTCATAAACAGTCGAAAGATAATATTTAGCTCCATTTTTCCCAATGTTGGCGAATTGAATGAAGTCATTCCTTCATTGAATTCTTTTCTCAGGAGAGAGTGTTGTCCAAGGCCGCTGATTCTCGCCGAACACTCCGCATTTACGGCTCTTTGAATGGCAGGCAATCTGAAACTTTACAAGGTAACTAAAGCACGGCAGGCAAACGGGGGTCTGTGTTCTCTACAGGACGTGACAGATCCTGTAGTGCACAGATCCAGGGGAGACTGTTATTTAAACTCAAGGCCATTTAGTACTGCAAATATAATCAACTATTGGAAGAAATTTCACCACATTTCTCATGGTTGCGGTATACCACAGGCAAGAATTATGGGAACTCAGAGATTCTGCTGCATCCTCCAAACATAACTGAGGTATGAAAATAAACTATAAAACAAGAAAAAATATACATATGTTTTTATTTGGATAATCATGTAGTAATTATAATTAATCGTAATCTGCAGTTTAGCAGTGCATCACAGCACAGCAGTGGTTTGACTGACCCTGTACTGTTTGTATCTCTGCGTAAGAAGCATTACGTGATGCGCGATGCAGCACTGAGGTAAATCACTGTGAACAAGATTTTACATTTACAAAGTGATGAGGCTGGCTGCTCAGGAGCTAAAACACAGCTGAGGTGCTCAGACACCCGATGAGAATGAAATCTTTTACAGCTGACCAATTTGCAGAAAAAATATACAATAAGCTGCCTTCAATAGCTAAATCTAATGACCTTTGACCTGATGAGCCAAAACCTGAGAGGATTATAAAGAACACTGAAGGCTATATAAGGGGAGCTTATTTAAACAAAGCTTATCATGCGAGTTAATTACATTGTCTGTAATGGATTCCATGTAACTGATCGCGTTTAATTCCATGTAATTAATCTATTTGATCGTGTGAGAGTTTCACAGCGTACCACACATTACAATCTGATACGTCGGAAAATGACATGCAAAACATGTATATAATGTTGCATAATATTATACAGAGAGTGAATGAAATATAAACTGATCTTAATGCCATTTTTAAAATGCTCAAAATGTGTCTCATCCCTCCAGCTTTTACTGAAGCTCATTGAAGGAGCAGAGAGCTGGAGCGCGGAAGAATCTGCAGCAGGAATACCCCATGTCACTCCCTTAAAAACATCGCTCTGAGTGGGTCACACACTAAAAGCTGTGTAATAAAGGATTCAAAGCGAAGAATAAAAGGTTAAAAAGTGAACCTTCAGCTATTATCCTATCATTTCCGAAATACCCGGGAAGATAAATTATAGGAGAATTAGCAAAGCAATTAGTACATTTAATTGAGCTAATTCCTGTGGCCTTGTCACATCGGTACATACGTGTATATGTAAAAACAGTTTAAAAAAAAAGGTCGTTCTTTCACACAACTCACATAGTCATTAATTTTCAGAGCCCAAATCCTCCTGCTTTCACCTCTCTGACATCTGAGCCGGAGGAGCGAGCGCTCCTGTCAGACCTTTATGGAGTTATTATCCTCCTCGCTCTTCTTCTGCTCCCGCTGTCATACGTGTGGCGCGCCAGAGCATAATGCGTGACAAGACAATAATGGGAGAATAATTTGTACTTGGGTAGGGGTTCTGTAATCAACAACTGAACATCTGTGCTGTACATCTAAGTGTACCTGAGTTCGCTCAGCGTCAGTTCGTGATCTCCATACATGTGACAAATTTCCCTCACGTATTCCGCTCGGCTAGATGAAACGGCATCTATGTAAGCTAAGGAGGGAAAAAAATAAATACATTTCACTCTGGAAAAGAATATGAAAATAAATATGACACATATCATAAAAAATATACCCTCAAAAAAATGAAACCCTATGAAATGTTAGATTTACTTAATGTTATGTCAACTGGTTCCACAAAACTGAGTTAAGTACATTCCACTCAATGCAATTAATTAAACTAGCCAAAAATGTCAGAAGCCAAATAAAGGTTACGCAAAGCTATTGCGTAGGACCAGTTGACCGAACATTATTAAGTAAATCTAACATTTCATTGGGTTTCATTTTTTTTTGAGCGTACATCAATATAACTGTAAGCAGTGATGAGGGGTCCAAGTGATCCCGTAAGGCAGAGTTGCCATGGCAACTTGATGTAAACACTGACAGCAGGTTTTATGTGAATGCAACAAAGATTGAGTGTAATCGAGATGTGAGCTCATGTCCTGTTTGGGTTGTTTGCTTTCGATTCAATATAGTAACAAACAAGTGGTTTCGAAACTATAAAATCCATCTGCTAACTTTTATGAGGTGTAGTCTGCAGATTATCTTTGGCAAATTTGATGAACTTTGGACAATATTTGTACAAGTAGTTCTCAAGAAATTTTTGAGCATTTAGATAAAATCTAATATGGCGGCTACATCAGTCAGGGGTGCGTTTCCCAAAGGCGTTGTTGCTAAGTAAGTTAGCAACTTACGTAGTTTGAACTATGAAGTTGCGACGCCAGTGTTTCCCAGAACCATCGTTCGAACGATCAAGGTAACTTACGTAGTGCGAACCATCGTTAAACGACGCAGGTGTTCCCCAAAACCGTAGTTTGAACGAACGTTCGCAACCACTGTCGTTAAGTTATGTAGTTCCAACTACTGCTCCCCCGCTGTAGGTAGAAGCTTAGTTCTGGGTGATTGCGTCGGAAAATGCAGTCCACAAAAGGTAAACATAAGGTCATTAGCTGAAAATGTTCGATGATCTTGCTGAACAAACATATATAACATTAACACAGTGATTTGAAATGTAGCTACTCGTACTCGTAGTTGTATTTCTCTGTTCATGAGTCGGCCTATGGTTGGATCTCTGGAATTTTATCTCTTGTAGCCTTCGCATGCGTTAGCAAAGAAACTTTAACGTACAGCAACGATTGACTACGCTAGTCTAGTAATATAACACTTGTTTTCTTCCTCGTTGTCATTAGAGCCGGAGGTGGTTAATTAGCCTACTTTACGGGATCAGGGTTCAAGACGGTAGTATTGTTGAGTAAATCTGTAAAGCTTGTGACTTCATGATGCTTGTCATAGGAAGAACATATGATCTCGCTGTTTACCTTCATGTATTTTTATGTATCAATACGAGAGGATGTTGTTTGCCCACTTGCAACTGTGAATATGGTAGAAATCACATATACATATATATATATATATATATATATATGACAGTGGATGGGAAATTGTTGATAAAAAGAAAGGGGGTGGGGGAGATGGAGGTCTTTTTGCACAATATTTGTCATTCCTTGTGGTCTGTGGAATGCACGGTCATCTTCAGCATCCTTTACAGACATTGCCTCATCTTCAGGGAGCTGGACATTTGCTGTGACGGTCAAGCTGTGCAGGACGTAGATGAACTGCCAGTCTGAGAGGATCCTGGAGAGTCAGGGGAAAGAGCGGCCCAGACACACAGAAGGCCATGCCAGAGGGGGCCCAGTGAGAGGATGGCCGATGTTGAGGGGTCCTGCGTGTGGGTGCCTAATGTTGGGGGGGCCCTGGGAATCAAACTGCAAGGGACAAGGCGTAAATGGGCTTAGAGGAAGTGGGCAGAGGGGGGAAGGTGCTCATGTTAGGGAATTGTGCATAACACAGATACCTATACCCCTGGGACTCCCACCGGCACTTCTGGGCTTAGCATGGACAAAACTCTCCTCAGGAGTAAGAGGAGGCCGACAGTCCGGAGCTCCCACCACCAGTCCTCTGTAGTGCACTCCTTAGAGCTGCTGCTCTCCTTAGTAATGTCTAGCTGTCAATCCCTCCATCAGCCCCACCCCCCCCCATAAAATTTTTCTGGATTTTACCATAAAAATGGTACATTTTATTGTGGTTAGTTTGTATATGATCACAAAATAATATGCCAAAACGATAAATTAGTATTGTAATATCGATCACAACTGCCGTATTTAGACACAAATACTAAGTTTTTATGCTTCCCACGGTGAAAATCAGACTGGAGGGCTCCTGGTAACGTTGTTCGAGCGACAATCGCTCAAACTATCATGGTTCAAACTAATGTCGTTCAAACCAACATCATTCAGACTACTGTGGTACGAACAAGGTACGAAGATTTTGGGAAACTATCGTTCTTCTGATGTTCGTTAGTTTAACGATGCATCGTACCATGTTAGTTCAAAGCTAACCTCCGTTGTTGTTCAGGAAACGCACCCCGGGTTGACTGGACAAGTTGCTTTGTCTCCTCCTCAGGACTCCCACAGTATTTTCAGGTATGAGACACTTTCTTTGGGTAAAGACATCAGCAGTGAAAAGCCAAAGCACAATTCTTTATTATTGTAGCACTGCCTCACAGTTAAATGAAGCAAATTAGAGTGTTGATATGACATATCAAAGTGTTGCCAGGATATGACCTCACGTCCTTTTTGCTAGCTTTGCCATTAATTTTTATTGACAAAGCATTTTAAAGCTGTCTAAAACATCCAAAATGGCAAAAAAAGAAACTGCAGAAAATTCTATATGGTGAAAATAAACATAAAATGGTACATTTAATTAAGCTTCATTCAAGGATTGCAACAAAATGCAATAAAACAAGTAAGAAAAGAAAAGAAAGCTGGCTTACGGTCCAGAAGCATTTACTGTAATGATGTGGCCTCAGGGCAGCCGTAAGAGCATCAAAAAAACAAGCTCATCATGGCTTTCCAGCATAAACCAACAGCATTTCATTCATTGTGTGTCAATATATCCAATATCGCGCCTGATGGAAGCCTTCTGGTGTTTAGAAACTAATCGGTCTGACCCAGTCAAAAATGTCAATTAAGTGTTTGTTTTACTGGAAGGCGACAGCATCTGTTACGAGGCTTGTGTCTGGTCCTGAACAGTTAGGGGTGTGTTTACACAGAACACACATCTCTCAGGCTCGATAATCTGATGTTTCCCCCTTTAAAGACAGAGGGCAAACAGTCTCACGCTGATTCAGAATCAGATCATCAAGCAATAATGGACCCCTGACAGTCACTGTTATGATCTAATTTCAATTGGGGAGGGTTTAATCAGGTTACAGCATGTGGGACACGCTGCCCCAAACTCCCCCGAGCGTATTGAATAGTCTCTCTTTTTGGAAATTAACTGGGCTTCTTGCGGCGTAATTTACGACCCCAATTCTGAAAAGTTGGGACGCTGCGTAAAATGCAAATAAAAACATGATCAATGATATTCAAATCATTTGAAATTCATATTTATTTGAAAATAGAACAAAGCCAACATATCAGATGTTAAAACTCAGATGTTTTATTGTTTTTCTTTTGGAAAATTGAGCTCAATTTCATTTTGATGCCAGCAACAAATTTAAAAAAACTTGGGACAGGGCCATGTATACCTCTGTGTTGCATCAAGTCTTCTTCAATCAACACTCTGTAAGCGTTTGGGAACCCAACTGCTGTCGATCTGAAAGCAAAATGTTTTCCCATTCTTGTTTTATGTAGGATTTCAGCTGCTCAATACTTTGCAGGCTCCTTTGTCATATTTTTCATTTCATAATGCACAAAACATTGTCAGTGGGTGTCAGGTCTGGACTGCAGGCAGACTACTTAAGCACGCAGACTCTTTTACTACAGATCCATCTTTGTTGTAATGCGTGCAGAGTATGGTGTTGCTGAAATGAGTAAGGCATTCCCTTACAAAAGGCATCTGGATGGCAATAAATGTTTCTCCAAAACCTGTATGTATCATTCGCTATAAATGGTATCGTCACGGATGCGCAGGTAACTCATGCTATGTGTACTAATGCACCCCAATACACTGATGGATGCTGGCTTTTGAATTATCAGCCAATAAAAAGCCAGATTGCCCGTCTCCTCTATAGCCCAGAGGACACGGCATCTGTGATTTTCAAAAAAAAAAAAATTCAATTTCCCAGAGAGGACAGCAGTGTTTCTGGATCTTATTTATATATGGTGTTATGGCCCCAATTTGTTATTACATTTATAACACAACAGCAACAGCAAGGGATGACACACAGTTTTTAAAACTTAAACACATTTAATTTAACAGACAAAGACAATAACAACTAACTAACAACTAATGAACCTAAAGACCAAGATTGATTAGTAAAAAAAACAGAAATATTTACTGTCCCTTTTTGTGGGGTGACTTGGTGATGTCCTGGGTGAGAAAAATCCACAAAAGAAACTACACAGGTCTTGAACAGAAATGACAGGTCTGGTCACACGTATCCTTCTTCTTGCAATTTCTCCTACTACTTTACTGTCTCAATTCTTTTCCTTATATACTCTTTTGCAGACCCCACCCACATTTAGACCTCTTTTTTTTAATTTTCTGAGACTTGCCCCAGACATGTCCAGGACATGTCTCAACATGACTCCAGTCTGAGCTTAACAAAAAAAAGGTAAATACTGCCATCTAGTGGCCTATATTCACATTACAATGGTTTAATCTCTCCATGGCAGAGTTTTAACTTGCATTTGTGGATGCAGTGACAAACAGTGGTTTACAGAAGTGTTTCTGAGTCCATGCTGTGATTCCACTACAGAATCCTGACAGTTTTTAATGGAGTGCCGCCTGAGGCCCTAAAAATCACAGCCATTCAAAATAGGATTTTGGCCTTTTGCTATGAGTACAGAGATTTTTATGGATTCTAGGAATCTGATATTATGATATGACATTTTGTACCATAGAGGATAAAATTTGTACATTTTTCGCAATTTGAAGTTGAAAATGTTATTCTTAAATTGTTGAACTATTTCCTCATGCAGTATTTCATAGAGTAGTTAAGCCCTCACCATATTTACTTATGGAAGACATTTTATACCCAATCATGTTAGTCACCTGTCAGCCCTCATCTTTCCCAGGATTCTCCTGTACTTTACTTATCTTTCCTGCTGCCTTCCCGTTTGAATATTTTCCCGTAAATCTCCCGTATTTTTAAAGGGGATCCTTCTTTTAATACATATTAGTAATGTTATAATGTTAGTTGTCCGTACTCAACCTCTGAAAAGTTTCTAAACATAAGATACAGGGGTTTTGCCGTAATCCAAGAATGTGATTTAGTGAGCGTGATTTTCTCTCTGAACAGCTCCTCCCGAGATCTTCACAAGATCTGGGCAAAACCTGACGTCAGGTTGTGCCGTCCAATTAGCACAGGCCTAGCCAGAGCCAATCATGGCGCTGGACCTGCCCACACCGGAAACTATTCTAGCAGGTACAAACAACGGCAGATCATACTATGCCTTAGTGGCGTCAACACTTTTGGAAATACAAAAGAAGAACCACAGATCATTTGAGGTGCAGTTTTGTCAGTGTCTCTCTCAAAGCTGCTTGTCCGTTTACTTTTGGACGCAAAGAAAAACACTTACTTTTCTTCCAAAAGAGAATGCCACCAGAAATCAGTGGGTAACGTTTTTTGTTTGTTGGCAGCAAACAGCCACGGCCAAAGGGAACGTTTGCTGTTTGTGCTCAGCGTTTCACCAAAGACAGCTTTGTCAATGAAGGATAATTCGACACAGGATAAGCATGTCAGCTGCTTCTCAAACCTGAAGCAGTTGCATGATCAAGCGCTCACAGCCATGTAAGTATAGCTATCCATAAAATAATGTAAGTGAAGCTAACGTGTTACGGGTGGCTAGCAGGACCGCTAGTGATAGTTAGCACTAACAACTGGCCTCAAACGCAGGCTTTATAAAATATCCGAAGATAAAGCCTGTATCGGTCGCGACTGTCCGTGACTCACAGACACAGAAGCTGTAAGCTGCTTTTCCTGCATAAGCCAACCTGACATGATAGCCAGTTGATTGTGGCTGTAGCACAGCGGCTCACGTAGCCAAGTTACTGTTGCTAATGTTTTGTCCTAAATATGCAAGAGTTATATCAGGGGAAATTCAACAGAAGGTGTGTGAACATGAAGCTCATTTGAAGCTAACTTTTAATTCTTGTTCGTAATTTGGATGCTTGGTACAACTGTTCACAGTAAAATAACTTGCTGTCTGTAAAACCTGTATTGCAAGGGTTTGTCTCTGTGGTTATGACCGCTCGGTTACAGCTACTGCATGTAAGTTTGTGTGCCGCCGTGCTAATGAAAAATGCTCCTGGTTAACTTATATGCAGTAATTCTGATCGGTATGCTTGTGTTACTTCGGTAAGCATCAATGTAGCAGGTTCATCGCAACGTTGCCCGATTGTAGCCACTACAGTTAGTTATCGCTTCATTTATCCATGACCGGGATCAGCCGGATACTTCACAAATGTCTGAGCAAGCTCTCTGGTGCTACCGTGAAAGCAATGCGAAGCGCAGAAGCTCTACTGTGTCTGGTATTACAAATGATTTCTCTGCACTACCTTGACATAATTTCATCCCCCTTTAAAAATTGTTGTGGCTAATAAAAAGCTGAAAAAGGCGAAGATTAAATAGGTAATTCTTTGCTGTAGAAGTGATCGATTCACTAGCTCCACATAAGCAACTTGTCCGCCCTAACGGAACTTACGGTCTGCAAAACCTATATTATGTTCAAAACATAACCAAGCTCTCTCTAGCTTTCCCGTACTATCCATAAAGCTGCTTTCACATCATACGTGAAACAAGTTTTTTGTGCGACAGATTAGCTATATTCAAAGTCAATGCAAAGACTTATATAGTCCCATCCCAACTTTTTAAAAGATGCTGTTGTCGTCAAGCATGGTATCACTGTGACTGCGTGTGTATTGGTGCATATCTCAAAAGTGCAAAATCACACAAAAATTTTGATGCTTATTTGAGCAGAATCAAACCTTTTTTTTAATACCAAAGTACATTTACACTGATAAAAAAAATACAATAAAAGTGAAGCACAGCAGAGTTTCTGTGCCACCAAATATACAGCCGTTTATGAACTTCCATCTTTGCCATTTTGTCTACTTTTAAACAATCTGTTGAATCTTTTAAGGAGAGAGGGCTGCAACATTTTGTGTACTGTACTGTCCTGTAACACGGACCACTGCAATTACTGTCCTGCTTCACTAGGGGACTGGTCCGGACCACTGGTCTTTGGAGCACAGACCACTGCGGTAACTGTCCTGCTCCACTAGGGGACTAGTCCGAACCACTGGTCTTTAGAGCTCAGACCACTGCAGTAATTGTCCTGCTCCACTAGGGGACTGATCCGTACCACTGGTCTTTGGAGCATGAAACACTGCAGTAACTGTCCTGCTCCACATGGGGACTGGTCTGGACCACTGGTCCGGTGTGTCTCGAGATAGTGGAATTTTCAGTCTTTACTGGCCTCCCACCGAGGTAAGGTCCCAGAACCACGGACTGAGCTGTCAATTCTCAGAATACTGCGATTAGATGGTAAATGCCTACCTTAAACTCAGCATAATTGTTGGCCAAACTATTTATCTAGCCTGCCATTTTCATACATAAATTGCAATGAATGTGATTGTTCAAGATGTTTGAAGCCGGTAGTCTTAACAATAAGCAGCACGTTGCTTTTTCTATACTGCACTAATCTAGCAAATTAATTAAGTAGCTGGTGACACCTAACAAAACTCGATGAATATGATGATATTGCGTCATCTTGTTCTCGAAAAAATGAATATTTTGAACAGATTATTTTTATCTAGCCTAGCTGGAGAACATTAAAAACGATCGGCAGGTTTGGAAAGTAATGTTAATAAATTGCAGCCTGTTCATACATCGCTGTCGGCTGTTCATTTTCGGTTGATTATTGTGCTTTCTTTCTCTACCATAAAAACATAATTTTAAATAGAAGGCTATACTCAGGCAGAGGGGTGTGATACAGCCTTATCATTTTATAGCCTATATGGAGCTTCTATTACAGCTCCGTGTAATTCATTTGAAAATGCGGTGGCCCCTTTCCGAAAAGTAATATGGCTTCTCAGAAAACATGAGAAAGTGACTTAATGGTCTAACCATTCAATCCCTCCGGAAAACGAGTAATCTTTTAACATAGCGTAATTGCGTAAAACGATTTACCGCAATTGGTAGTAGGCTACAGTAATACATCGACCAAGATTCGCCATGAATAACTCGGGTCAGTGATTATAGTGTGACTGTTGTCAGACTACGACCAGGCTTAGGTTATTATATTCATCACCAAGCGTTGTTTTCATGTATTTTTTCCTTCTCTTCGGAAACGGCCACCGCACTTTCAAATGAACGAGGCTTAAACAGTTTTATCATTAAAAGTCCATTTTAACTATAGGCTATGCAATCATTAGACTTTAATACATTTTACGCTTCTGACAGAATATAGTCACTGCCTCCTGCAATATAACATGTTTCTTTGTTGCAAAAAGAAGCGCCAAACCTGAGGGAAGATAAGATGGAAAACGTGTGATTAGAATTCATTAACGTTAGACCTACAGGTCATAACTTGCCGACCAATTTTATAAATATACTACATAAATAAATCTATTCGGAGCATTATGATTTTAGTCCATAAGCTTGCACAATTTGAACATTTATTACATATTCATCTGGCTTTACTAAGTCATTCTCGTAAGTAGGTTACGTTAATGAATTCTTATAACTCTTTTCAGTCTGTGTTTATTTCAGTAGATCGTGGAGCTTCTAATCAGCGGCATAAAAATCTTTTTACTGTGGGAGAAGTGATAATGATTTTACATTAAAGCTTTTATTACAACTTCGTGTTCGTAATATCCTGTAACCTATTTTAATTGTTAAAGCCGATTTACAGCAGATCGTAGTACAGTAGCAGCATCGGTCAAGATGAGCTAGTTGTAATTAAAACTGAATTTTAATGATTAGATCAGACTATAGCCTATTTCACTCTTCTCGCCTTCAACCAAAAATTAGTATCTCTACCTGCAGAATAAAAGCTCCACGATCTAGCCCTACTGATATAATCGCCGACTGAAAAGAGTTAGGCTACTAGAATCCAGGGGCATCTCTAGGGCTAAAGATTGATGGGGCCCAGAGCTCCACTTTAAAACAATTACTAACCCTGACTTGCACCCAATCATTCGGATAATTGACAAACAATCCTTCTAGGATTTTCCTGGCTTTATTATTGTTTTTTTTATTTTTTTGCGGTAACTTTTTCAAAAAGTGCCAATGAAAGTTACAAAGTCTTGGCGATTTATTTATTTTATTTTGTCTGCGAGAAATTTGCCTGGATTGGTTGAATTTGCTTTAGTAGTTACAATAGCGACATGTAACTTCCTTGAGGGACTGGGCAATATATTCACCCCGAGAACACGCCGGTGTCCCAATTTCAGATTACCCCGCCCAACACCACACCCCCGGTAATCTGAAGTTAACTTCAAACTACCCCCCGGAACAGACATTTTTTATCCAAAGTTTGTATTAAGTTATTGGAGGAAATAGAGGGGAGTACGTTGAAACTAGGGAGGGTAATTTGAAGTTAACTTCAGATTACCGAGGGGGTAACTGTACGGTACGGAACATTTCAGTACGGCGACAATCATTAATCTGGACGCGGTATTTCGTGTATTTAAATCAGCGTTATTCAGAATTGCACACAGACAATTCAAATGGTCTTTTATTTTCTTTAAACAAAACGATCATGGAGCGCCAGTTAAATCACTTGAAAGGTAGCGTAGACGTTTGAGAGCAGTTTGTCTTTCATAAAGCGTTGAACAATTTTTGAGTGGCCTAAATAATTTTTCTGATCTGAATTTATCCTATTATTTAGTCGTCAATAGATCTCATGGAGAGAGAAACCGTAACTTCGATTGCCAGATGATTATTGTCAAAATTGGAAAACCTGTTAATAACGAAAAATAACTGAGTACTAGCCAGGAACAATTATTGACACAAAGGCATGGTCTGGGTCCAGTTATCACTTCCAGAGACGCCACTGCTAGAATCCATCAAAGTAACGTAGCCTACTTTCGAAAATGACTTTTAGTGAAACCCAATGAATATAAAACAATAACTGAAATTGTGTTAGCTTATCATAATGTTCTGAATAGATTTATTTATGTAGGCTATTTCGCCTGTAAAAAAAGTCTGCAAGTTATTATCAGTAATGGTAATAAATTCTAATCACACGTTTTCCAGCTTAGATTACCTCAGTAGGCACTTCTTTATACCCAAAGGAAAAATGATTTATGACAGGAGGCCATGACTACGCCTATCAGAAATGAAATACAAATATAGTACAAAAATGTATTCAAGTCTAATAATTGAACAGTTGAAATTTCCTCTTAACACGGCTGGCACCATTATTTCACCCCCTGCGATCTAACAGCGACAATATAATGGGCTACATTCAGTAGCCTACATAAATATGATTTAATTATAAGAAGGTTTATGCGCTGTCCTTCAAGGACGATTTTTTTCCTCCAGCGAGAGCGACATTTCAGAATTCTTCTGCGAATGAAGATGATTTCGGTGAAGAGTGTGGTGTCCTTCATTTATATTTTCCAATCCGACAGCTGTTCCAATCGGACAGCTGACTGCACAGTAAAAAGTGCTGAGCTGCATATTGTCAGGCCACATTGATTGTTACAAGCTTATTTTACTGGCTTCAAATATTTTGAACAATTAGACCTACAGTCCTAACAATTTAATTATCCAAATAGCGGCCAAATAAATGATTTGCCCAACAGTAATGCTGAGGGTGAAGCAGCTATTTACAATGTAATTGCAATATTCCTAGCATGGACTGTACAATGGTTCCGAGACCGTACCTCTACAAGGCCACTGAAAGAAAAATTTCGCTGTCTCGAGACACCCCGGACCATTAGTCCAGAACAGTACCCTAGTGGAGCATGACAGTTACTGCAGTGGTCCGTGCTCCAAAGACCAGTGGGCCGGATCAGTCCCCTAGTGGAGCAGGACAGTAATTACAGTGGTCCGTGTTACAGGACAGTACAGTAGACAAAATGTTACAGCCCCTGCTGCTTTTAAGTCAGTTTTTATCTGAGAAGTTAAAGTTACTCCAGACATGAGATGCTAAAAAGTAGAAAATTTCATAGAATGATTTGCACTGTCATCCTGCCTCCAGCACAGACAGGAGAGGCACAGCGCCCAGAAACACCCGTGTGCAAGAGAGCAAGTGCATCAGTCCCTGTTTCAGAAACAAACGCATCAACTGCCAATTTTACACTGTATTTACTGATACCTGCATCTGCAACAGCCAAGAGACATCTCTGGTTAAAATAAATCAATATGGCAACGTCCTTATAAATATAGGGAATCTGCACCTGTGATACAAGCGCGAGGCACAAGGCTGTATCAGTCCACGGTCAAAATCCTGTATCAGTGGCAGCAACCATTGCCATAGCTTTAGATAAAATGCATCGTTAATTATTGTCTAAATGAGTATATGATAAATAGAACATGGTATGGGCATTTTCATATCACACCGTGTATTCATCTTCGACCCGTATCAGCCTCTGAGTTAAAGCTGACACAGGGTGTGATATGAAAATGCCCATATGATAATCTCTATATATCACTACAGTATTACTGATAGTGATGGCAGCATATTTGTGTCAAATGGCCTCAAGTGTTCCTGTTGCTTCAGACATGCTCAGTGCACCCGTACACCTGCAGTATCAGATGAGCTTTTGATTGGCTTTAGAGTGTTAACATTCATCAACATGAGGACCAGACCAGTGAACGTCAAAGAAGCCATTTCAGGCTGAAAAATAATGCTGTAGAAGTAATAACTATATTTAAGATTTAAATACATTCTATTCATGTTCTGAATGTATTTCTTTCTGTTATTTTTATTTTAAAATATTGTTTGACAGTTAAAATAAACTACAAATTCTTAGTTTGGTAAGGAGAGAATTGGGTGTCCATCATTAGCTGCATTCTTTTTGAAAGGTAAAAATGTTTATTTTATGCATTTCATGCAGGTCCATTTGACAGGGCTGAAAATTGTGGCCAGAATACACTAAAGTGCCAATTCGGGGTGCAGGATTGAGGGTATAGGGAGCAGATGTAGGGTGCAGGGTGTAGGGTGCAAGGTGTAGGGTGTAGGGTGCAGGGTGTAGTGCAGAGGTGGGCCGTATCTGTCCCTTGTTTGTCGGCAAGTTACCAACTTCTAGCCTTTAATTAGTTCATTATCTAAATTAGCCAAAATATTTATAAAATCTGAGATTTAAGGCGCATTTCTTTAAATTATCATGAATGACCAAAGACTTAGATCGAATCTTTGGATAAATCGTTATTTGCGTTTGCAACAAATTCACTCAATTAGTCACTCAATTGACAGAAATAAAAACCCGCGTACACATCCTGCAGGACCAGGATTGCCCACCCCTGGTGTAGCATGTAGGGAGTAGGGTAAATGGACTACATTTATATAGCGCTTTCTAGTCACGTGACATGACCGACTGTATTTGTATAGCACTTTCTGGTCACATGACAGGCTTTACAATTATCCTCTCATTCACCCTGACTCGAATTCCTCCCACTCTACTTCCTGAGCCATGCTGAGGCATGTAGGGTGCTGGGAGTAGGGTACAGGGTGCAGGGTATGTTTTAAACAAGTTTTCACACGATAGGTTTTCAACAGCGTCTGATTTTGATATCTTACATCACAGCGCTGATTAATGGGTTAATGCACTCTCTCACAGAAGCTCAACCCTCAGAGCGCACAATAAAATTAATGCAACTCACCCCACAATGCATTGCTTCATTCATTCATTCATTCATTTATTCATTCAGCTGGTTGCTGGCTGTCTGTGTTGTACGCAGGACAGAGCAGGATTCTGGAAACCCTCTGACTTGTATAAGATGATTGAGCTTCTCGTGTCTCTCCTGCGTCTCTCATAACTTCACCTCATTATTCCCCTCGACTTCTCTGTGATCTGGGTCAGGAATATCATCACGCCCGTTCCTGAATTTCACAGATGGTTTGTCATATTAATAACCTAAATAAGATCAAATAAAATCTTGAAATCTCCCATGCCCCCCCCCCCCGTACCCCACACCCCGCCCTCACAGCCCCTGGTAATGAGAGAAGGATTCACTCGGCTTGGCATTAATCAGCAATTTGCTGTCATCTCGCCACATCTGAAATATCAGCACTGTCGTGACAATGACCACCCTCTGTTTAAACACTGTGATCATTATCAGCTCCTGTAGGAAATTAAAGATGGGGCCGCAGTAATATGCAAATATGCAGAACAGCAGGAGAATGGCAGCGAGCCCTTAGCAACGCGCGGCCACTTGATTAATCTGCATCACATGAATACAAAATCACTGCCGTGTCTCGTGGGGGGGTTGTGCTGGCATTAAAATGTCAGAATCTTCTCCCACTCTTGGGCTGTATATCTGCGGAGACCACAGAGAGGGCTGAGACACTCTGGGAGCCTTTATAAGTCTGCTTCTTCTTTTTTTTCACCTGGAGTTTGTGTTGCGCTCACCTCACGCCGCGCCGCCGGCGTCTCCTGCTCCCTGTTGTTCGTGCCCTTCGTGCCAAAGCTTAATCACTACGGCGACCCCCCTCAGGGTAACAGGGGCAAAGTCTTGCTCCTTATAATGTTCACTCATATGGGATCTGACACATTTGATTGGTTGTCCCCGCGGAGAACATTCTTCACGAAAGAACAATACTGAGGAAGTGCAGGGTTCCGGAAAGATCCTTTCCTTCGATCAAGCATGAAATCTATGTTCAGGAAGATCAGCTTGGATTTTACTGTTATAATCTCAGTGGCGTATGCAAAACTGAGCACAACACTGCAAAAGATTTAAATAAGTTTTAATTGTACCCAATGATAAAGGCATAAGTTTGTTCAAGAAAAAAAAAAAGAATCTGTAAAAGAGAGAGAAGAGAGAAGCAAAGAAGAAAACAGATCAATGAAAAACCATAATAACACAAATATATGAGAAAAAGGAAAAAGAATCAGAGGACATATAAAATAGAATCAAAGAAACAACACAAAGAAAATCTCTCCAAGCCCTTAGAGTGATGAAATAATTTTTTAAAAAACCTATCCTGTGGCGACTTGTTGAACAGAGCTTCCGTGCGGGAGCTCTTTTAACACCCCTTTGCGCAGATATAGACGCCAGCGTCCATAAATTCAGAAGATTAATTCCTAAATAATTCTGTAATAGAATTTCTGATTGTTTTGCTTCAGTGGAATAGTTTTCCACAGTCTCTGTGTCACAAATACTGAGTTATAAAAAAAGGCTCATGCATAACAGAAAAAATTGGCATTATTTGTATTCTGCGCAAAGTCACCACGTGTTGGTTTTCAACAGCTTTCATTTTGAAATTTTACACCATTGAGCAACAATAGCTGCATTTAGCGCTCTAAGGGTTAATAAAATCACCGCATATTCCCATCCTCACACTGCACTTATATGGCACAGAGTTAGAGGCCACAGGCTTGTCTGACATATGTAATTTTTCATATGCATAAAATTATACTCACTGCATACCCTGTGTGGGGCACCTGTCGGGGTCTGTCCTGTGCTGACTGCAGGCCGCTTGGTCTGTAACACCACTAACGCTGCAATAGGTGCCAGATTGTTCCAGATGTTTCTTTTTTATTAGTTTGCAATTTATATATAACGTGAAAATGCTGTATAATTATGTTTTCTGACCCTTTGCTCACTCCTAATGAGGCATTTAGAAACTACAGGGACACAGCAGATCTCCTGCGCATGGCCTTTCAGTGTCGCCCCACGGAGCCCCAATATAATGAAATTATTAATCCAGTAATTATGGCAGAGGCAGCGTTAGCACTGCAGTTTCCTCCCTCATTTTCTGCAGGTGATTAGATATTGTAGGTGGGCCCCAGGCCGCCGTCCGCCAGGTCCACTTCCACAGCAACCACCTGTGAGCCCGTGATTACAACGAGCCAAATACACAAGCGGCCTACTGGGCCAAAATATTAGGGTCAGGGGGAAACTGGCGGAGGAAAGGAGAGGAATGTCGTCAGTGATGATGAGTGTAGCAGAGATCCGCTGGTAAATAATTCTGATTTGAAAATCAGTTACAGAACATGCATGGGGTTCTGTGACCAGGAGAGAGCCCTGACTGTTCTCCAGGACCAGACTGCAGCACAGGATCCGTAGGAAGACTCTTTCCCTTTTTTAATTAAAAAAATGTTTCTGCCATTCTTTGCCTGTTAAACAAAAACCTTGGATGAGAAATGAATTTTTGAGGAGCGGTGGATTTGCAGTCAGCAGCTACGAATGCATTATAAGGCACAGTAACACTTCAGTTACATTCTAAACTAGAGGGTGTGTCCAGAAGGCCACATCACCCTACCCGCATCCTCGATGCCACGTGAAGGTCAATGTCATGGTGCAATTGGTCTCCCCATTTATCGTTTCCTATTTGTGATTCAGCATAAAATAGAGCATATTCTCTGCCGGTTTCCCAGTAACAGAGCCTCAAAATATGAGGGTCAGCCATTTTGACCTTTCAAGGTCACTTGAAGGCCAAGGTCACGGTGCCATTACATTCCACATGCATGACTTCCTATTAGTCTTCAATAGTAGCTATGGGTCTATCTTGCACCGTTTAGCTGCTAGAGCACTCAGAAAAGTGGTGATGCTGAGTTTGACCTTTCAGGTCACTTGGAGGTGAAAGTCATGGTGCCATTAGATGACTATATATTCCATATATGACTTCCTATTAGTGGTTAATAGTAACCCATGTCTCAATCTCTCTCTGTTTGGCCCATAGAGCAGCCTGAGAAATGGGTGACCTTTTAAGGTTGCTTAAGGTCATACAATTTGGTGGAAAAAGAATCTCCATACACAACTTCCTCCATCCATCCATCCATCCATCTTCTTCCGCTTATCCAGGGCCAGGTCGCGGGGGCAGCAGTCTAAGCAAGGATGCCCAGACTTCCCTCTCCCTGGACACTTCCTTCAGTTCTTCTAGGGGTATCCCAAGGCGTTCCCAGGCCAGCCGAGTGACATAGTCCCTCCAGCGTGTCCTGGGTCTTCCCCGAGTCCTCTTCCCGGTGAGGCATGCCCGGAACACCTTCCCAGGAATGTGTCCAGGGGGAATCCGATGTAGATGCCCGAGCCACCCCAGCTGGCTCCTCTCGACGTGGAGGAGCAGCGGTTCTACTCTGAGCTCCTCCTTAGTGACAGAGCTCCTCACCCTATCTCTAAGGGAGCGGCCCACCACCCTGCGGAGGAAATCCATTTCAACCGCTTGTACCCGAGATCTTATTCTTTCAGTCATGACCCAGAGTTCATCGCCATAGGTGAGGGTAGGAACGTAGATTGACTGGTAAATTGAGAGCTTCGCCTTTAAGCTCAGCTCTTTCTTCACCACAACAGATCGGTACAATGACCGCATTACTGCTGCCGCTGCACCAATCCATCTGTCAATCTCACACTCCATCCTTCTCTCACTCGTGAACCAAACCCCAGATACTTAAACTCCTCCACTTGAGACAGGACCTCTCCTCCAATCCGGAGGGGGCTAGCCACCTTTTTCCAGTCGAGAACAATGGCCTCGGACTTGGAGGTGCTGTCTCTCATCCCAGCCGCTTCGCACTCGGCTGCAAACCGCCCCAGTACATACTGAAGGTCCTGGTTCGAAGGAGCCAACAGGACAACATCATCTGCAAAAAGCAAAGATGAGATCCTGTGGTCCCCAAACCGGACTCCTACTGGCCCCTGGCTGCGCCTAGAAATTCTGTCCATAAAGGTAATGAACAGAACCGGTGACAAAGCGCAGCCCTGCCGGAGTCCAACATGCACCAGGAACAGGTCTGACTTACTGCGGGCAATGTGAACTAAGCTGCTGCTCCGGTCATACAGAGACCGCACGGCCCTTAGTAGAGGGTCCCGGACTCCGTACTCCCGAAGCACCTCCCCCAGAATGCCATGAGGGACACGGTCGAATGCCTTCTCCAAGTCCACAAAACACATGTGAACTGGTTGGGCAAACTCCCATGCACCCTCAAGCACCATGCGGAGGGTATAGAGCTGGTCCAGTGTTCCACGATGAGGATGAAAACCACATTGTTTCTCCTGAATCCGAGGTTCGAATATTGGTTGAATTCTCCTCTCCAGCACCCTGGAATAGACTACCCCGGAGCCTGAGAACTGTGATCCCCCTATAGTTTAGTGTGATCCCCCTTCTTAAATAAAGGGACCACCACCCCGGTCTGCCAGTCCAGAGGCACTGCCCCTAACTGCCACATGATGCTGCTGAGGCGTGTCAACCAAGACAGCCCTACAACATCCAGGGACTTGAGGTACTCAAGGCGGATCTCTTCCGCCCCCGGTGCTTTACCTACGAGGAGCTTCCGAACTACCTCAGTGACTTCAGCCTGAGTGATGGATGAATCAGCCTCTGGGTCCCAAGCCTCTGCTTCCTCTACGGAAGGCGTGTCAGTGGGATTGAGGAGATCCTCAAAGTATTCTTTCCACTGGCTTACAATATCCCCAGTCGATGTCAACAGCTCCCCACCTCCACTGTAAACAGTGTTGGTAGGGTACTGCTTCCACCTCCTGAGGAGCTGAACGGTTTGCCAGAATCTCTTCGCAGCCGACCGATAATCCTCCTCCATAGCCTCCCCGAACTTTTCCGATACCCAAGTTTTTGCTTCCACCAGCGCCTGGGCTGCAGCACGCTTAGCCTGCCGGTATCGGTCAGCTGCCTCAGGAGTCCCATGAGCCACCCAAGCTCAATAGGACTCCTCCTTCAGCTTGACAGCATCCCTTACTTCTGGTGTCCACCACTGGGTTCAGGGATTGCTGCTGAGACAGGCGCTGGAAACCTTACGACCACAGCTTCGAACAGCCGCGTCAACAATGGAGGTGGAGAACATGGTCCATTCAGACTCAATGTCTCCAGCCTCCCTTGGAATCTGGTGAAAGCTCTCCCTCTGACGGAGGGTTTCGCCAGACGTTCCCAACAGACCCTCACAGCACGTTTGGGCCTGCCAAGTCTGTCCAGCTTCCTCCTGCGCCAGCGGATCCAACTCACCACCAGGTGGTGATCAGTGGACAGCTCAGCCCCTCTCTTCACCGGAGTGACATACGGCTGAAGGTCAGATGACACGACCACAAAGTCGATCGTTGACCTTCGGCCTCGGGCATCCTCGTGCTACATGCACTGATGGATGCCCTTATGTTTGAACATGGTGTTCGTTATGGACAAACTGTGATTAGCACAGAAGTCCAATAACAGAGCACCACTCGGGTTCAGATCGGGGAGGCTGTTCCTCCCAATCACGCCCCTCCAGGTAACACTGTCGCTGCCCACGTGAGCATTGAAGTCCCCCAGCAGAACGATGGAGTCCCCAGTCGGAGCACTTTCCAGTACCCTTCCTACGTACTCCAAGAAGGTCGGGTACTCTGCACTGCCATTCGGCCCATAAGCCGAGACGACGGTGAGGCACCTGTCCCCGACCCGAAGGCACAGGGCAGCGTCCCTCTCGTTCACCGGGGAAAACTCCAACACATGACGGCTAAGCTGGGGCACTATAAGCAAACCCACACCAGCCCGCCGCCTCTCACTGTGCGTGGAGGTGAGCCCGACTATCTCTAGCCGGTACTGCTCGACCTCCCGCACAAGCTCAGGCTCCTTCCCCCCCAGCGAGGTGACATTCCATGTCCCCATAACCAGATTCCATGTCCAGGGATTGGGTCGTTGGGGCCCCCGCCCACGACTGCCACTCAAAACACATTGCATCGGCCCCTTCTGAACCCTCCCGCGGGTGATGGGCCTATGGGAAGGCGGGCCCACGTCATTTGTTCGGGCTGTGCCCGGCCGGGTCCTGTGGGTGGAGACCCGGCCACCAGGCGCTCGCCTGCCAATCCCTACCCCAGGGCTCCAGGGTGGGGTCCCGGTGACGCCAATCCGGGCTAAGTGAATGTCCTTGCTGTATTTATGTCCATTAGGGGCTTTGGCACTGCTCTTAGTCTGACCCGTCACCTAGGACCTGTTTGCCCTGGGAGACCCTACCAGGGGCGATAAGCCCCAGACAACATATCTCCTAGGATCATCCAGGTACTCAAACCCCTCCACAACGATAAGGTGGCGATTCAAGGAGAGGACCCAACTTCCTATTAGTGATTAATAGTAACTACATGCCTATCTCCCGCTAATTTCAAGTTATAGGCAGTGGAAAGTCTGCCCTATCTCCCAATGTTAATGAAATATTCAAACTGATCCAGAATCGAGGATTTGAATCGGATCTTCATCAAACACTAATCATTTTTTCCCTTCCGCCAAAGGATTCTCACTACCAAATTTGAAGACAATCCGTCCAGAATTGTGGCCTGTAGAGTGCAAACACATGCACAGATAAATAAACGCGACAACCACAATCACCCCTTCCGGGTGATTGAATTCCTCTGAATTACATCTCTCATTGTAGCATTTTAGGACATTATCCAAGATTAATTTAAAACAGATTTGTTATCAGATCGACCTGGAGTTTAAGCGTCTAAAAACATATACAAGGTAGAAAACATTCTGAAAAGCGGATGAAACGTGAATGTGAGATATAAATTATCACAGTCGCGCAAAATGCCATGGCAATGGCAATCATGTTCAAGCAGTGCTGTTCTATGCCCACTTAAATTTCAAAGTGCAGCAATCAAGCCTGTTGTCTTAATAAACAGCTCTACTCATTCAACTTAAAGAGTAAACGAACCCACCATTTGATTGCTAATCAGGCAAAGTAAACGGGAACGGTATACGTTTCTTAGACTTGCCTAATTGGTTAATAGGATGACGATTTTGTTTTCCTTTGCTTGGCTCCTCTAGCCAAAAAATACTGATGTCAGCTAAATTTCCTTTGATGTTAAGCAGTTTTGTTCAGGACATCACGGGGGTTAATAATGGAAAAGAGAAAGCTTGGATGTTCACCCCATGGTAGCAGGTGGTGTTACTATGCGTTAAAAAAAATCATCGATTCAGAATCGTTTCACCCCTAGTACATCGCATTTCATTGGTTTTTGCATAAATTGTTAACATAGATGGAGAACAATTTTGGCCCCACAACTGAAACTTGTGGCACACCCGTTGAAACTGTAAGAAAAGAGGAAGTAGATCCTGCCATCTGACCACATTGCATTCCATCAAATAATTGCAGATGAATGGCGGATGCATTTAGCTTAACTGATGCAATCAAAAGTTAAATTACTGATAACAAACTCCACATCATAAATCACTCAAGGTACCAATTAAGTTACATTCTAAACTGCATTAGACAGCATTTTCCCCAAACATGCTTCAAATAACATGAATGCAGCTGAAGAAATAAATAACTAAAGGTTACAATCTTTCCATCCCTCAAAGGTTCATCCAATGAGAGGTTGAAGCATGCTTTGGCAGTGACCTCAACTAACCATAGCATAACTAGAATCTTTCCTCATTTTGTTCAAAATTTCCACTTGTTTTGAGCTGTTTTGTCAGATTAAATTGGTCAATACACAAGCTAGCGCTCCCCTCTCCCTTTCTGTGTTGGTTGTCTAGCAACAGGAGATTTATTTACATCCCATTTTCTCTCATTAGTTTCCTTTCTCAAAAGCATACTTGAGTGAAACGTGAGTTTCCTTTCATATTTTTCAAACTGCACATATTTATCTTTGCACAAGTATTACCTTTACTAGCTGCTGCTCCATTCATAGTTCTGCCATTTGGGAAGTTTGCGGCAGATTTGATTATTACACACTGCTAGCATGTTCAGCAAACTAATTAATATCTTTACTTATGCGGTTAGCCAAGCTGGCATCTTTGTTAGATAGCTATGTATGTATAATAGTCTATGTATACAGCGCCCTCCATAATTATTAGTTTAGTTAGTTATTACTGGTTAAGATGTGCTAAAAGCCTTAAAATAAATTCAAATTTTATTGCAGAAGCATACTCTATCACAAAATGTAACCTTCAACTCAAGTTAATTTTAAGGGGAAAAAAATCCCTGACTAAGAAATAATAATTTTTCATAAAATCGCGTGTTCCACAATTATTGGCACCCCTAACAATTCCTAAGAATTAAATGTAATTGAAGTATTTTTGTCATTTCTACAGTAGTTTACAAAGTTGATCAGAGTATCTAGGAACATTTAATTAGTAAATCATCACTTCCTTTTTCCCTTGGGTATAAATATGACGTGACACTGAAGCCATTTCTTTTATCCACTCTTCAACATGGGAAAGACAAAGAAACACACCATTCAAGTAAAGCAGATGTGTGTCGACCTTCACAAGTCAGGCAATGGCTACAAGAAAATAGCCACTCGCCTACACCTGCCCATATCTACTGTCAGAGGAATCATTAAGAAGCTTAAAACAACTGGAATAGTGGTAAACAAGCCTGGACGAGGACGCAAGGTTATTTTGCCACCACGCACAGTGAGGAGGATGGTAAGAGAAATAAAAAGTTCTCCAAAGCTCACTGTTAAAGAATTACAACAAATGGTACATCTTGGGCTCACAAAGTTTCCAAAACAACCATCAGGCGCTATCTACATGCCAACAAGCTGTTTGGGAGGCATGCACGGAAAATACCTTTTCTCAATCACAATCATAAACGCAAACGTCTGGAGTTCACGAAGCGGTACTGGGACTTCAAGTGGGACCGTGTGCTTTGGTCAGATGAGACCAAGATAGAGCTTTTTGGCAACACACACTCTAAGTGGGTCTGACGAAACCCAAAAGATGAGTATGCAGAAAAGCACCTCATGCCCACTGTGAAGTATGGGGGAGGATCGGTGATGCTGTGGGCCTGTCTCTCTTCCAGAGGCCCTGGGAACCTTGTTAGGGTGCATGGCATCATGAACGCTTTGAAATACCAGGACATTTTAAATCAAAATCCAGTGGCATCTGCCTGAAAGCTGAAGATGGGTTGTCATTGGGTCTTTAAGCAAGATAATGACCCTAAACATGTGGCCAAATCTACACAATAATGGTTCACCAGACACAGAATCAAGCTCCTCCCATGGCCATCTAAGTCCCAGACCTCAACCCCATTGAAAACCTGTGGAGTGAGCTGAAGAGGAGAGTGCAGAGGAGAGGACCCAGGTCACTGGATGATTTAGAGAGATTGTGCAAAGAGGAATGGTTGAAGATCCCTCTTTCTGTATTCTCCCATCTTGTGAAACATTATAGGAGAAGATTAGGTGCTGTTTTTTTGGTCATTTGGTCATCATTAACATCAGGGGTGCTAATAATTGTGGCACACATGATTTGATGTAAAAGAATTATTTCTTAATGTGGGATTTTTTTTCCCACTGAATAAATGCACTTGAATTAAAATGCACTTTTTAGAAAAAAACTGAATTTATTATTATTGGTAAAAAGTTGTTTTCGTGTTTAAAAAATGCAGTGACAGTATTTGTTGTCCCCAGCCTTTTCGTACCCAAATTTCTCGTCTCTGGACTTGTTGTCCCCAAGAACTTTTTGTCCCAGGACTTTTCATTCCTGGATTTTTTGTCCCCTAATGATGACACAATGGGCCACTATTGTAGACAGATGTATGGGCGAATAGATGACAGACAGAACACCATGATCTGAGGGTTTGGGTTAGGTTTAGGGTTAGGGTTAGGGGTAAAATGCAGGAACAGGGCAAAGCATTATTGGGGACAAACAATCCAGGGACGAGGAATCCGGTGATGAAAATTCCACGGATGAGAATTGATAAGGGATGAAAAGTCCAGGGACAAAAAGTCTGGGGAGGAAGAGTCCTAGAGCCAAAAAACACTACAGTCATGTTTGTTTGGTTATGTTTGGTTATGTACGTAACAGTCAGTGCATTTGTTGTATTAGTGGATACAATTCTTCACAGATCATTAAATAGCCGGTGTGCAGAACTGTTGGGAGTGAGAACAGTCCCAGGAAAACCGACCCGTCGAGTCGTCCGCCACAGCCTGTCTTTTTTCTTTACCTATTGCTGTTAAAGAGCCAGAGGACATTAGACATTGCTGTCCATGGTAAAATGGCATATTCTGTGAGTGGTTTGATTCAGACATATACTGTAAGTATTTATCATTCAATTTTACTTTGTCAGGTTTGTATTCTGCATACAATAGTTTTTTTTTTTTTCATTTCAATGTACGCATATAGACAAGCCATTAAAAACAATCCATTAATTAGCAATGGATACTAAGGAATATTTTAAATCACTATTTCATCACTGGGTTCACGGCTGTGTGATTGTTGTACATTTTGATTTTATAACTGGTCATCATCTGCAATAATAACATACAGTATAACTGGTCTATGTATCAATCTATTGGCCGTTGGTTTGTACATCAGTCAGATAATGGCTGTGAAGCTGGGTGCAGTCTTTTTAAGCTACAAATAAAAGTATGGGTAAAGAAATGCATGCTGGGTAATTGAACAGCGGTTATGTAAGCTTTCCCACCGAGGGCCTGCCGGGGTCAGTTTGATTAGGAGCAGATGAGTCCTGTCAGGCCAACAGGGCTGAAGACCGCTGGTGCGGAAGAGGAAGCTGCAGGTATTTCCCCTCAGATGTGGGGACCGTGACAAGGGGCCAACTTTCTGTCATCTTTGTCATTTCAACCCCTGACCTTTTCAAAGACCGTTCCAGGAGCACAGGAAATGGAAATAACCTTTAGGTACCATACATACGTAAATACACTGGCATATGTGCACACCTGGTCTTAAGACCCCCCCCCCAAATAAATAAATAAATAAATAAATGTTTATACCACTGCAATCACTGCATTGTCTTGCCTGTTTGAAATGTGTGCAATAGATGCACAGGCTCATATACATGCACAATGAACGCATTTATACACTCACGTCTGCCTGAAAAAAAAAAAATGAAACAGACATGTGCAAAATATACACAACACAAAACACGTACATAAACACACACACTCAAACACACACACACATATGCATGCATGCACACACACACGTACACACACAAATAATCAGGGAAATGGAAATGTTCCTGAAATGTTGGCCGGTGCAAGTCTTGACACAAAATTTGAATAATAAAGACCAGCTGTCTTGCAGTCCTCATCTGGAAAATAATTTCCATTTGAATCCACACTTCAAAATAAAAATGGATTTCTAATATTAATAACAGCCAGAATGCACTGGCAGCCACCCCCCCCCCATCTTGCATTTGGCCTGAGTCTGCCATGACTTTCAATGAGCCACTAGCAGAAATGAACTAGATGACGAGGAAGCACATGGTTTTCTTGATTAAATGGAAACACGGACACAGGAAAACATCCTCAAATGACATAGAAAACAAGATAAAGAAACTTTGCATTAGACCAGTAACCTTTCCTTAGCCTTAAAAAAGAAAAAAAAAAACTAAATAGATAACTGCCACAGCCATCAGTTTCATGGAAAACATTTCTTTTTTTATGTAATGCAGGAGTTAAAACACACATAAGAAAACTGCGGCACAGTGATCAGATAAAGCTCTGTCTTTCTCCAAGTGAATCCCCGTCGCTCACAGTTTCTCCGCTTCGTCTATCTGCCCTATCAGAGGGAGAGATATTGGCTGTGGTGGAAATCTGGTATAGCAGCGGGTCTTTAACAGGGGCTGTCATGGTGGTGCCTGTCTGATTTTACCGCGTCACACTCCCAAAGGCCGACCCACTCCTGTCCCACTCTTTCTGCCAGCACTTCACTTTATTTACAAGAAACCCAGACAAGGATGGAAAAATATTCTTTTTTTCCTGCCCCAGCCTGTGAAATGTTAGGACTGCGTTTAACAAGCGCTGAAAAGCACTAAAAAGACAAATCCGGCCCCCGGGGGCCAGGGAGCCCTGTGTTTGCCTACCGCTGCTTTTTATCATCACATCTTAATTTATAGCCGAATCATCATTATCAGGACTGTCAGCCCCGTTTAACCTCCGCTTCTCTCCCATGATTCTCTGCTGTCAGACGCCATCACCTGCCTCCTGCTCGCTGACTGATAATAGCTGAGTGATTAGCTAGTCTCCCAAGCAAGACAATGACGTATAGAAGTCTGCAGTCTGGACTATGTATTAATGAGCAGGGCTTGCAGGGCTTTGATAAGCCAATGCAGTGATCGATGAGAGAGAGCGTGCTTTAAAACTGGAAGAATGTCACAAGTGTGAGACCTGGGGCTTCCGCTCTAGAGCTGGAGACTGCTGCCAGAACACGCCTCCTTCTGCATGCTGGAAAACATGGCCACTGAAAAGTTGTACCAGCGCACATCTCTACGAGGTCCTAATATGCTTTTTATAATGCTTCACATGAGAATAAAAAAATAAATATTGGCATGTCAGCTTATGGTCTTCAACCTGATGGAGTTCACTGCACACTGCGCGCTGCAAACCTCAAAACACAACACCTGCCTTAAGGTGCCATCATGACCATCACTGCCTGGATTAGAGCCTCCATGTGTACAAATTCAAATTCAAATAAAAAAAAAACTGCTCTACAAAGGCTCAGGCAATTTTAGCTTAAGGTAGAATGAGTAAAGGTCAAGCTTTGAAAAGCTCAATCCCAACTCAGAAAAAGTTGGAGCGCGATGTGTATAAAAACAGACAGCAGTGATTTTGGTTTTTGTATCCCATTGCTGACAACTTGAAGATGAGATGTTTTCTGTCTGCCTCGTCAGCTTCATTCATTTGCAATTTTACATCCATTACTG
Source organism: Gymnothorax reevesii (assembly GCA_029721435.1). Classification (NCBI taxonomy): domain Eukaryota; kingdom Metazoa; phylum Chordata; class Actinopteri; order Anguilliformes; family Muraenidae; genus Gymnothorax; species Gymnothorax reevesii. Next base: position 70,008,432 of record CM056587.1, on the reverse strand, counting down.
CTATTCTGCCCTAACAGATTCCAAAAAAGAAAAAAATGTACAGATGGGGGCACTTTTAGGGTGGTAATGAGGCATAAACAAAAATTGGAATAACAAAGTGATTTGAAATAGTCAATGTCATCAGGTGATAGTCGTCATGATTTGGTATAAACGGCATCCAGGGAAGGCCTAGTCCTTCAGGAGCAGAGATGGGCTGAGGATTGCCAATTCACCCGCATATATATACTAAAATCATTGAAAAGTATAAAAACTAGCTTTCTCAAAGGAAGACCAGCAGGGATTCAGAAATGTAACATTTATCGGTGCCTAAAATGATTTTAGATTCAAAGAATCTGGAGGTACTTCTGTCCGTAAAGGGTAAGGGTGCGAGCCTTAGCTGAATACCTTTGATGTTTGATTACACAGATAGCACTGAATCAGGAACTATCATTCATCCTTAAGTGATATAACCTCATGGGAACAAGATTACTTTTGCAAACCTTTGTCGAGTATCACCGACTGTAGTTACATCCAATCGACATCAAATCAAATAAGGAAGCCTCATGTTAGCAGAGCCCGGACGTGCCGTCAACTTCTCTGGACTTGGATCCATCTGTGATTCGCCATTATACACTGAAAACATGTATTGAGGTCAGACAATTACATATTTCAGGATTTTTTTTCCCCAGAAAAAATGGATGCCGCATGCTCTACACCAAAAGTCCATTTGGACTTTGACCACCAACAAGCCCAAAAGCCATGTTCTGTCATGGTACTATTGAGTCAGAGCCCTGGGCGAAAGTAATTTGCACGAAGCACCGCTAATGGTGAAAATAACATTGAGATTTGGAGCTAAAACTGTTGCAAAACAAAAGTGCATTCTGCATGCATAACAAAGGCCTAATTATGTAGAGGGTGTGGGTGCAGGACTGGTCTGCCTGCAGTTCTGACTTGTCCTTTATAGAAAAGCATGGAACATTTTGAAATGCAAAGTGCAGCAATAATGACCTTATACTCTTGCTCACCTCAAGTCCTCTTTGCAGGACAAAAGGAATAAAATCACAACTGAGACATTTAATCACTTGGTGTCCACAGTCCCGAAATGTTCATTTAGATTTGTGAAAAGGAATGGCAACATCTTAAATACCTCAATGTCCAAACTTTTTCTCTTTTTTAAAAAAATAAGTTGCGGAAATAAGAACTGAAATAAGAGTTTATTTTGAAAAATTAATATGGTGACATATCCAATATTGTGCTGATTTCAATGTAATGCGAAATAAAGGTAATTTACAAATCACTGCTCAAGGTTTTAATTTTAATTGCATTAGAGCTATGGTAAAATTGTAGTAGAGGTTGGCCATAACTTTTAATTTATATAAATTGGTCACACTTTAGATGAAGTATTGCTCATAAAGGCTTTATACAGCATGCGCAATGCCTTCATAAATGAGACATAATGTCTTCATAAATCATACATAAGCAAATGTCATGCTTTGTAATAGGTGAAATAACACATCCTTATTCAGCATCTGAAGCCAGATGTGATATAACGGGCAATGTCACTTGGCTAGTGGCTAAATGTCATTAAGGGTGACATTGTCAGCTAAGTGACATTGTCATTGTCACATCTGGCATCACATGCTGAATCAGGATGAATTATTTCACCTTTTACAAAGCATGACATTTGCTTCTGCATGATTAATGAAGACATTATGTCTCATTTATGACGGCATTATACAAACATGCTGTATAAAGCCTTCATGAGCAATACTTCATCTAAAGTGTGACCCATAAATGTACTCAGGACCAATGGGCCATCTTTTTGGAAAATGCCCTCGCTGCAACTTCCGTAAGAACAATTACATTTGGGGAAAACATAGTAGTTTAGATGCAATTTTCATCCATATAGGCTTGATTCTATGGGCTTTAAAAGTAAGCTGTAGCAAAGTACATGAAGCAAATATATTTTGGCTAACTGGGTCCAAAGCTCTTTTGCCTTTCTTTATCTAAAATGACAGACTGCAAGATAACAAACAGCACCGCAGGAAACATGGTGAAATAAAAGCCCGAGTGTGTAACTGTTAGGGCTGCAGAGGTCTGGCACCGTTACATCATCCAGGTGGGTAAAGGACGACAGGACTGTGACAAACAGGTGTCACCTTGACCTCTCAATCCTGAGAATGTATGAGGACTACCATCAAAGGCGATCAAAATTAACATCAGAAGGATGAGATTATGGTGTTGCTTCTGTCCTTGCTGATTGTGTTGGATATGAAGATCGTGAGGACGATATGAGCTGTGATTTAGCTAAATTTACTGAAGAAATAAGGCCTTTTTTCATAGTCTTAACCAAATGCTTATTTTACTTTTTTAATGTATTTCGACATACAGTAGTATTTGCTGGAGCTGAATTTGAATCTAAACACTAAAAAACGGTACTAATGAATCAACATTTGTTACAATTGTTAAAAATATATGTCATTTATTTCTAGTTGTAACAAAATAAAATGAAAAATGAAATGAAGATGTTACATTTAAGAATAAGTCTCTGGTTTTGTGACAAATTGATTTGATCTGTTGTTGGTTGCAAACTCAATTTTCCCACAATTCACAGCCAGAGAGAGCAGACAAAAAAACACAATTAAAATCTCATTTTCTTTAAATCTCAGGTCTGTTTATCGTTTTTTTTTTCTTCCTTTCAAAATAAGAGAGAGAAATAAAAGCTGCATTTGTACTGAGGCCTGCGTTTGTCTGGCGGGCCTTCACCTCTCCATTAGATACAAAGCCCCTGGTGGCTACTTCAGTACAAATGCACAGTTATTACAGGTATTACATGAAATTACTTGTGTTATGTGAAGGGGATTATTTGAGCTCTGGATCAATAACCTCAGTCGATTCTACTCGTGATTACGGAGCTCTCCGTCAATTCCCTCTGTTTGCCTGTCAGGACAGATTCACCACACACGCGTACACACATGCACGCACACACGCACACACAGACACACACACACACACACACACACAGACACACACACGCCCTCCCCCCACTGCACCCCATTCACATCAAATTGATCATTTCAGTGACAAATACTATGCATCTCAATTTTCCTCGAAAATCTGACTAGCAAGAAGTGAATATGCTACCAGTTGTCTAATCTACATACACTTATGTTTGAGGATGGAGGGAGAGTGCAAATAGAGGAGATGTGCACAGCATGAGGGCTTGCGAAATTTCCTGTGAAATTTTGAATCAATTCAGGACTGTGGAGATTGTTAGAGTACATTTGTGTGAGAGATAATTCAATGGCTCAAGTGTTTGCATAGGAGTTTGCACTAAGAGGAAAGAAGAGTGTGTCACTGCATCAGTGTGTTGGAAACTCAGGGCAAACAGACATGCTGAAAGAGGGGAAAAAAAGGTCCCACAGACCATGCAAGACAACCTGCAGAGCATATACAGAGTATTAATGAAGGAATACTGGAGAATGACATATACAGAGTATTAATGAAGGAATACTGGAGAATGACATATACAGAGTATTAATGAAGGAATACTGGAGAATGACATATACAGTGTATTAATGAAGGAATACGGGTGAATGAAATATACAGAGTATTAATGAAGGAATACGGGCGAATGACATATGTAGAGTATTAATGAAGGAATACGGGTGAATGACATATGCAGAGTATTAATGAAGGAATACGGGTGAATGACATATACAGTGTATTCATGAAGGAATACGGGTGAATGACATATACAGAGTATTAATGAAGAAATACTGGTGAATGACATATGCAGAGTATTAATGAAGGAATACAGGTGAATGACCTATACAGAGTATTAATGAAGGAATACTGTTGAATGACATATACAGAGTATTAATGAAGGAATACAGGTGAATGACATATACAGAGTATTAATGAAGGAAAACGGATGAATGACATATGCAGAGTATTAATGAAGGAATACAGGTGAATGACATATACAGGGTATTAATGAAGGAATACAGGTGAATGACATATACAGAGTATTAATGAAGGAATACTGGTGAATGTCATATACAGTGTATTAATGAAGGAATACTGGTGAATGACATATACAGAATATTAATGAAGGAATACAGGTGAATGACATATGCAGAGTATTAATGAAGGAATAAAGGTGAATGACATATACAGAGTATTAATAAAGGAATACTGGTGAATGACGTATACAGAGTATTAATGAAGGAATACTGGTGAATGACATATATAGAGTGTTAATGGAGGAATACAGGTAAATGACATATACTGTGTATTAATGAAGGAATACGGGTGAATGACATATACAGAGTATTAATGAAGAAATACTGGTGAATGACATATACTGTGTATTAATGAAGGAATACGGGTGAATGACATATACAGAGTATTAATGAAGGAATACTGGTGAATGACATATACAGTGTATTAATGAAGGAATACAGGTGAATGACATATACTGTGTATTAATGAAGGAATACGGGTGAATGACATATACAGAGTATTAATGAAGGAATACAGGTGAATGACATATACTGTGTATTAATGAAGGAATACGGGTGAATGACATATACAGAGTATTAATGAAGGAATACTGGTGAATGTCATATACAGTGTATTAATGAAGGAATACTGGTGAATGACGTATACAGAATATTAATGAAGGAATACAGGTGAATGACATATGCAGAGTATTAATGAAGGAATACAGGTGAATAACACATGCAGAGTATAAATGAAGTACTACAGGTGAATGACATATAAAAAGTATTAATGAAGGAATACAGGTGAGTGACGTATACAGAGTATTAATGAAGGAATACGGGTGAATGACATATACAGAGTATTAATGAAGGAATACTGGTGAATGACGTATACAGAGTATTAATGAAGGAATACGGGTGAATGACATATACAGAGTATTAATGAAGGAATACTGGTGAATGACATATACAGAGTATTAATAAAGGAATACTGGTGAATGACGTATACAGAGTATTAATGAAGGAATACGGGTGAATGACATATACAGAGTATTAATGAAGGAATACGAGTGAATGACATACACAGAGTATTAATGAAGGAATACTGGTGAATGAGATATATAGAGTATTAATGAAGGAATACTGGTGAATGACATATATAGAGTGGTAATGGAGGAATACAGGTAAATGACATATACTGTGTATTAATGAAGGAATACTGGTGAATGACATAGACAGAGTATTAATGAAGAAATACTGGTGAATGACATTTACTGTGTATTAATGAAGGAATACGGGTGAATGACATATACAGAGTATAAATGAAGGGATACAGGTGAATGACATATAAAAAGTATTAATGAAGGAATACAGGTGAATGACGTATACAGAGTATTAATGAAGGAATACGGGTGAATGACATATACAGAGTATTAATGAAGGAATACTGGTGAATGACGTATACAGAGTATTAATGAAGGAATACGGGTGAATGACATATACAGTGTATTAATGAAGGAATACTGGTGAATTACATATACAGAGTATTAATGAAGGAATACTGGGGAATGTCATATACAGTGTATTAATGAAGGAATACTGGTGAATGACATATACAGAATATTAATGAAGGAATACAGGTGAATGACATATGCAGAGTATTAATGAAGGAATACAGGTGAATGACATATACAGAGTATTAATAAAGGAATACTGGTGAAAGACGTATACAGAGTATTAATGAAGGAATACTGGTGAATGACATATATAGAGTAATAATGGAGGAATACAGGTAAATGACATATACTGTGTATTAATGAAGGAATACGGGTGAATGACATATACAGAGTATTAATGAAGAAATACTGGTGAATGACATATACTGTGTATTAATGAAGGAATACGGGTGAATGACATATACAGAGTATTAATGAAGGAATACTGGTGAATGACATATACAGTGTATTAATGAAGGAATACAGGTGAATGACATATACTCTGTATTAATGAAGGAATACGGGTGAATGACATATACAGAGTATTAATGAAGGAATACAGGTGAATGACATATACTGTGTATTAATGAAGGAATACGGGTGAATGACATATACAGAGTATTAATGAAGGAATACTGGTGAATGTCATATACAGTGTATTAATGAAGGAATACTGGTGAATGACGTATACAGAATATTAATGAAGGAATACAGGTGAATGACATATGCAGAGTATTAATGAAGGAATACAGGTGAATAACATATGCAGAGGATAAATGAAGGGATACAGGTGAATGACATATAAAAAGTATTAATGAAGGAATACAGGTGAATGACATATACAGAGTATTAATGAAGGAATACGGGTGAATGACATATACAGAGTATTAATGAAGGAATACTGGTGAATGACATATACAGAGTATTAATGAAGGAATACTGGTGAATGACATATACAGAGTATTAATAAAGGAATACTGGTGAATGACGTATGCAGAGTATAAATGAAGGAATACGGGTGAATGACATATACAGAGTATTAATGAAGGAATACTGGTGAATGACATATATAGAGTGTTAATGGAGGAATACAGGTAAATGACATATACTGTGTATTAATGAAGGAATACGGGTGAATGACATAGACAGAGTATTAATGAAGAAATACTGGTGAATGACATATACTGTGTATTAATGAAGGAATACGGGTGAATGACATAGACAGAGTATTAATGAAGAAATACTGGTGAATGACATATACTGTGTATTAATGAAGGAATACGGGTGAATGACATAGACAGAGTATTAATGAAGAAATACTGGTGAATGACATTTACTGTGTATTAATGAAGGAATACGGGTGAATGACATATACAGAGTATAAATGAAGGGATACAGGTGAATGACATGTAAAAAGTATTAATGAAGGAATACAGGTGAATGACCTATACAGAGTATTAATGAAGGAATACGGGTGAATGACATATACAGAGTATTAATGAAGGAATACTGGTGAATGACGTATACAGAGTATTAATGAAGGAATACGGGTGAATGACATATACAGTGTATTAATGAAGGAATACTGGTGAATGACATATACAGAGTATTAATGAAAGAATACTGGGGAATGTCATATACAGTGTATTAATGAAGGAATACTGGTGAATGACATATACAGAATATTAATGAAGGAATACAGGTGAATGACATATGCAGAGTATTAATGAAGGAATACAGGTGAATGACATATACAGAGTATTAATAAAGGAATACTGGTGAAAGACGTATACAGAGTATTAATGAAGGAATACTGGTGAATGACATATATAGAGTAATAATGGAGGAATACAGGTAAATGACATATACTGTGTATTAATGAAGGAATACGGGTGAATGACATATACAGAGTATTAATGAAGGAATACGGGTGAATGACATATACAGAGTATTAATGAAGGAATACTGGTGAATGTCATATACAGTGTATTAATGAAGGAATACTGGTGAATGACGTATACAGAATATTAATGAAGGAATACAGGTGAATGACATATGCAGAGTATTAATGAAGGAATACAGGTGAATAACATATGCAGAGTATAAATGAAGGGATACAGGTGAATGACATATAAAAAGTATTAATGAAGGAATACAGGTGAATGACATATACAGAGTATTAATGAAGGAATACGGGTGAATGACATATACAGAGTATTAATGAAGGAATACTGGTGAATGACATATACAGAGTATTAATGAAGGAATACTGGTGAATGACATATACAGAGTATTAATAAAGGAATACTGGTGAATGACGTATGCAGAGTATAAATGAAGGAATACGGGTGAATGACATATACAGAGTATTAATGAAGGAATACTGGTGAATGACATATAAAGAGTGTTAATGGAGGAATACAGGTAAATGACATATACTGTGTATTAATGAAGGAATACGGGTGAATGACATAGACAGAGTATTAATGAAGAAATACTGGTGAATGACATATACTGTGTATTAATGAAGGAATACGGGTGAATGACATAGACAGAGTATTAATGAAGAAATACTGGTGAATGACATATACTGTGTATTAATGAAGGAATACGGGTGAATGACATATACAGAGTATTAATGAAGAAATACTGGTGAATGACATATACTGTGTATTAATGAAGGAATACAGGTGAATGACATATGCAGAGTATTAATGAAGGAATACAGGTGAATAACATATGCAGAGTATAAATGAAGGGATACAGGTGAATGACATATAAAAAGTATTAATGAAGGAATACAGGTGAATGACGTATACAGAGTATTAATGAAGGAATACGGGTGAATGACATATACAGAGTATTAATGAAGGAATACTGGTGAATGACATATACAGAGTATTAATGAAGGAATACTGGTGAATGACATATACAGAGTATTAATAAAGGAATACTGGTGAATGACGTATGCAGAGTATAAATGAAGGAATACGGGTGAATGACATATACAGAGTATTAATGAAGGAATACTGGTGAATGACATATATAGAGTGTTAATGGAGGAATACAGGTAAATGACATATACTGTGTATTAATGAAGGAATACGGGTGAATGACATAGACAGAGTATTAATGAAGAAATACTGGTGAATGACATATACTGTGTATTAATGAAGGAATACGGGTGAATGATATATACAGAGTATTAATGAAGAAATACTGGTGAATGACATATACTGTGTATTAATGAAGGAATACGGGTGAATGACATATACAGAGTATAAATGAAGGGATACAAGTGAATGACATATACAGAGTATTAATGAAGGAATACTGGTGAATGACGTATACAGAGTATTAATGAAGGAATACGGGTGAATGACATATACAGAGTATTAATGAACGAAAACTGGTGAATGACATATACAGAGTATTAATAAAGGAATACTGGTGAATGACATATACAGAGTATTAATGCCTTCATTAATACTCTGTATATGTCATTCAACAGTATTCCTTGATTAATACACATAAACAGTGTATTAATGAAGGAATACAGGTGAATGACATATACTCTGTATTAATGAAGGAATACGGGTGAATGACATATACAGAGTATTAATGAAGGAATACAGGTGAATGACATATACTGTGTATTAATGAAGGAAAACGGGTGAATGACATATACAGAGTATTAATGAAGGAATACTGGTGAATGTCATATACAGTGTATTAATGAAGGAATACTGGTGAATGACATATACAGAATATTAATGAAGGAATACAGGTGAATGACATATGCAGAGTATTAATGAAGGAATACAGGTGAATAACATATGCAGAGTATAAATGAAGGGATACAGGTGAATGACATATAAAAAGTATTAATGAAGGAATACAGGTGAATGACATATAAAAAGTATTGATGAAGGAATAAAGGTGAATGACATATACAGAGTATTAATGAAGGAATACAGGTGAATGACATATAAAAAGTATTAATGAAAGAATACAGGTGAATGACATATACAGAGTATTAATGAAGGAATACAGGTGAATGACATAAAAAGTATTAATGAAGGAATACGGGTGAATGACATATACAGAGTATTAATGAAGGAATACGAGTGAATGACATAGACAGAGTATTAATCAAGGAATACTGGTGAATGACATATACAGAGTATTAATGCCTTCATTAATACTCTGTATATGTCATTCACCAGTATTCCTTGATTAATACACATATACAGTGTATTAATGAAGGAATACAGATGAATGACATATACTGTGTATTAATGAAGGAATACGGGTGAATGACATATACAGAGTATTAATGAAGGAACACAGGTGAATGACATATACTGTGTATTAATGAAGGAATACGGGTGAATGACATATACAGAGTATTAATGAAGGAATACTGGTGAATGTCATATACAGTGTATTAATGAAGGAATACTGGTGAATGACATATACAGAATATTAATGAAGGAATACAGGTGAATGACATATGCAGAGTATTAATGAAGGAATACAGGTGAATAACATATGCAGAGTATAAATGAAGGGATACAGGTGAATGACATATAAAAAGTATTAATGAAGGAATACAGATGAATGACATATGCAGAGTATTAATGAAGGAATAAAGGTGAATGACATATACAGAGTATTAATGAAGGAATACAGGTGAATGACATATAAAAAGTATGAATGAAAGAATACAGGTAAATGACATTTGCAGAGTATTAATGAAGGAATAAAATTAAATGACGTATAAAGAGTTTTAATGAAGGAATACAGGTGAATGACATATGCAGAGTATTAATGAAGGAATACAGGTGAATGACATATAAAAAGTATTGATGAAGGAATACAGGTGAATGACATTTGCAGAGTATTAATGAAGGAATAAAGGTAAATGACACATATAGAGTATTAATGAAGGAATACACGTGAATGACATAAAAAGTATTAATGAAGGAATACAGGTGAATGACATTTGCAGAGTATTCATGATGGAATAAAAATAAATGACATATAAAGAGTATTAATGAAGGAATACAGGTGAATGACATATACAGAGTATTAATGAAGGAATGTAGTTGAATGATATTTGCAGAGTATTAATGTAGGAATACAGGTGAATGACATTTGCAGAGTATTAATAAAGGAATACAGATGAATGACATAAACAGAGTAGTAATGAAGGAATACGAGTGAATTACTTATACAGAGTATTAATGAAGGAATGCAGGCGAATGATATTTGCAGAGTATTAATGTAGGAATACAGGTGAATGACTTACACAGAGTATTAATGAAGTAATGCGGGTGAATGGCATATGCAGAGTGTTAATGAAGGAATACAGGTGAATGACATATACAAAGTATTAATGAAGGAATACAGGTGAATGACATATACAGAGTATTAATACAGGAATACAGGTGAATGATATATGCAGAGTATTAATGAAGGAATACAGGTGAATGGCATATGCGGAGTATTAATGGAAGAATACAGGTGAATGACATATACAGAGTATTAATGAAGGAATACAGGTGAATGACATATACAAAGTATTAATGAAGGAATGCAGGTGAATGATATTTGCGGAGTATTAATGAAGTAATGCGCGTGAATGGCATATGCAGAATATTTGAGTGAAAAAATACGTGCATGACATGCATTGTATTATTGAGGTTACACTGGCCCATCACACGTACAGAGTGTTTGTGTGAAGATCCTGGTGCATCACATGTACAAACTATTAGTGAGATAGTACTCCTACATGACATATGCAGAGTATTAGTTAGGGTCTACTGGTTCATGACTTGTACACAGAATGAGGGAGGGAATACTGCTGCATTAGTGTGAGAATACTGTAACATGACTTATACAGAGTATTACTGAGGGAATACTGGTTAATGTGATGCTGTTCAACAATATAACTGGCGAATTTGTATGGTTCTGGTTTTCGCTTGGCATTGTGTATGTAGCACAGAATTTCGGACCTATTAATGACTTCCGATCAAGCAAAACTGTCCTACTTGTGGAGCCTCAGCAGTGGTGAGACATTGAGCTCACTGTGGTCCGGCTGAGTACTGAGAAAAACAATTCTAGAGGTAGAAATATCTTTGCACTGGCATTAGTATGGCAGTCGTTTAGTTAACTGGGCGACAAACAGACGCCAAATTTGCTGGAGAGGCTGGCACAGCCTGATTGGCTGAAGTTCAGGGCTGGCACAACCTGATTGGCTGAAGTTCAGGGGATGGAGACGCCTTCCAGGTTTCCGCCTCAGGGCCACTGTCAGGGCAAATGAGGCATTAAAGGGAAAATAATCATGGAAAACACCATTTGTAAATTTTCTATTTATTCATTTTCTATCCTTTTCAAACTGATATCTTGGGTTACAGTTTTTCATTTTGAAAACCCCCACTGAAAACTCTGATAATTCATGCTGTTAGTAGGCTGAAATCGAAATTACCCTGGAAACAAAAATTAGCAACAAATTCAAGGTATTTCTGTAAGGCAGCAGATTTAGGTAAAAAAAAAAACAGGCCATTTAGTGTTGATTTAAAAAAAAAAAAAAAACTGGCCTCTGTATAATTTGTATGTAATTTTCATGTCTGAAACTAGTTTGATTTTTAACACATAACAGGGATATGCAATTTAATTTTGATTAATTCTCATTTTTGTCATATTCACAGAAGAAGAGGGCGACAGAAATTAAACCAATAAATGCATTCTGACCGGCTCCAAATGAGAGATCATACTGATCATTCTCCTTTACATTGGTAATGGCCAGAGTTACACCAGCCATGATGGTTTTTTTCTCCAGATAAGGAATGAGAAACGCAGGTTATTCTTTTGTCTCTGCTGGGAAGTTCGACGGCCAAAGCAGAACTGAAAAGCCTTGGTTACCAGAGAAACCAGGAACACAGCCCCCCAGTCGCCATGGTAAATACAGCCGCTATTTGTCGCTGTCTTTTCAAACCTTTCGCAGTCCTGAAAAGAACAGATTTACAGCAGCATGTTAGTGTTCACACTATCTGACTCGCCACTGTGCACACGGTGAGCGCAAATCATCATCCTCCCCTCTCTGCCAGCAATGCTAATCTCATTTAAAGGCTTGCATTAGTGTGCAAACCTAACTCAAATTATTAAAGAGTGATTTTTCATGAATAATCTGTATTCATACAAATTGAATAAATTGCATCCAAAATTATGAGATTTGAAAAATGAAAACCTTTTACAATACAATTCACTTCATATAGAATAAAATAATCTAGTCCAAACATTTAGTGTCACAGAGCATTTTCTTGGATTCTCGTCGACACATCTTTGGCAAATGCTTAATTTTGGAGTGACGGAAAGAAAGCGCCCCGGACATTTAACACAAAGCAACAAAAAATATGCATTGTGATGCCGCAAATAAACTCTTAGCACAAGGCAGTGCTCCCCATTCAAAAATAAATAAATAAATGTACAGATATATTTGTGATGTCTCATCTGTCATCCTAGTTGAGTGCAGTGTTCACAAAAAGGTAGAAAGAGAAAAAGGGAGAGAGAGAGAGAGAGAGAGAGAACAAACAGCTGCACTTCTCCTCGAGAGAAAACGCCGAGGCTGGTAGCTTCCATTTCACTTCAATCATGGAGCAAGAAACAGTGAAATTACAGAGAACACAAAGACAGTAGTGGCATAATTTCAGGATCGACAAACCCTGCAATAAAATTACCTAAATTACGGGCACGTACTGTAAGTGCTGCTCATAGCTAATCTTCTTGTGTCAGGGCCTTGTGCTGAGAGCGCTGTACTGTACGGGCTTTCGCCTGCCCTGATCCCTGTTATCCCCCACACTGTTATTACTCTGCACACTTGTGCTCAGACATCCCCCCCGACCCCCCCAGCCCCCCCGCTTCCCTCCTCTCCCTGGCAACTGCCCCAGGCGCCCAAATCTGCACCAAACCCACTTCCTCAGAGACACGGAGGAGCAGAGCCGCTGCACCAGAGTATTTTTAGTGCTGTCATTTCTTTGGCCATCAGGAAGTCCAGCCTCATCAAGGCGAGAGAAAATTATATGATGAGCAAAGAAATAAATAAAAAAAGAAATATAATTGAAGTGACAAAATCAGATCAGCATTGTTCATTGTCTGTGATTGCAGTCTTGGCACAGGAGTCGTGGTAAAACAGGGTAATTATTGTGCAGCCCTTTGATATTGTAAAGCACATAATGAAAGTGCACAACGGAGATAAACCAACAGCCCTGAGGACAGGAAAAAAAAAATATTTTTAACTTAACATTTTAGTACATTCCATCTCACTGCAATATGAGAGCTTTTCTTCTGCCTGCTGATGTGTTGTAAGTGCATTTACAACTACTGACCGTCAAATATCTCAGGCAACTGATCCTGAAAGAGCCGTCAGAGCGCACACGTGCAGAGCTCACCAACGAGTCAAACACACCGAGGATCAACCAATCCCACATTATATCCTATCAGCATCATTTGTTGAATTAGTGTGTGGTTACACAATTTTTGCAATTTGTAATTTTACAAATTAATAATTTAAATGAATTGATTACTCAGTCATCATTTTTAATTCAATAAAAAAACAATATTTGAAGTTTACTTATTTCGTGAAGTATTTTATTTTCAACCAAACATTTCATGAAACAATTCAGATTGTAAATCATTCAATTTAGGCCGACAAATTCCAAAATAAAGGACATGCTATAATTTAACAGTTTGTAAGCAATTTTTTGGTTGCTGCTCTGCTAATTTCATTGAAATAATTGATTTATACTCTGGAACTCAGCAGCCAAACAGGCATGAGAAATTTTTATTTGTTTTACACGTTGCTTATTTCATATCATGTACATTTTAAAAAATGTTTAAGTTGCATTAATAAGACAAACTGCTACACCTGAGTGCCAGTTCCACACAGCCGCACAACTGCACTAACGTAAGGGAATATAACCGTAATTAAACAGACGCACAATCAACTACCGATGAAAACATTCAATCATCAAACACACACAGACACACATACAAATCTGAAGTGTGTGCTCTTTTTAAATAATTATTTGGCTGTCAGACTTAATTCCCAACCGTGAGGAGGGCTGTTTCTGGAATGTTCTCACCTCATCCCTGTTCCTGAATCCAACCAGGGATCAAAAGCACACAAATGGTTTTATCTCTTCCCACTTCTATGAAATAATACCCAGTGAGGTGCGCAGAGGAGTGCAGAAAAGGCTATAATCAGTGTATACATTTCTCAGCATGATTAAAAATAAACTTTTACCGTCATGCTGCGCTCTGACAGGATTTCCTCTGACCCCACACACCGCGGGCAGCCCACAGCAGGGCGAGACCTCCAGAGTCCTCCAGGGCAGCTGCTAAATCCCGGGGAATTTCAGAGGCAGCCCCAATCAGAGGTTAAAAAGATGTTTCAAAGAACGTTAGATCTCAACTGCAAAATCATAAACCAGAAAAATATTGAAATCCATACACAGTTAGGTCCATGAATCCCATATATATATATATATATATATATATATATATATATATATATATATATATATATATATATATATATTTTTTTTTTTTTTTTTTTAGCTTTCTGCACCCCTACAATGAATTTGGGAAAAAAAAAAAAAAAAAACTCAATGTGCTTGAAGGGCAGTAATTCAGCTTTCATATTCAGATTTTCTTTTTCTCCCTAAAATATTGCAGAAACCATGTAATAACTGCACCTGTTTTATATACAGTCCCCTCAGGTTTAGGGGCTTAAAAGTAATTGGACAATCTGACATAATCAATTAAATCATAGTGTTTAATACTTGGCAGCAATTCTTTTTGTAGTAAATGGCTGCCTGAAGTGTGGATCCATCAGACATCACCAGACTCTGGGTTTATTTTCCCAGTGAAGCCCTGCTAGGCCTGTGTTGCTGCCGTCTTCAGCGCCTGCTGTTACTGGGGCCTTTTGTCGTCAGTTCTGCCTTCAGCAAGTGAAATGTACACTCAGTAGGATCCAGATCACATGATTATTTACTACAAAACATCCCTTTTCTCAGCCCAAAATATCAACAGTCAGTGCTTAACAATCACTGTCCATCGGCCCTGTGAAGCATCATCCACTAAGTTCTGAAGCATTTCACTGAATCTAAGCATAAACGTAATTTAGCCCCATAAAGTTCAAAATTCAGGCTCCAGCTTTTCCACGATTACAATAGATTTAAGGGAACCAACTCAAGTAGGAGCCATAAATGCCCACGCATGACCCCATACATGACCCGACACATGACCCCATACATGACCCCTCGTCACTGATGGAGTGATATGCTTCAGATCATGAGCAGTTCCTCCCTTTCTCAGTCTGCTCTTTCTCTTGAAATGAAAATTTCTTAATGAAATTTCTTCAACATTCTCTCAATTTAACGTATGTACCCTTCAAATTAAATTTCATTATCTTATTTCAGCTTCAAATATCACTTGGCTGACTGCAAAAATGGGAATAATACTGTCAATGTACAAATTACTATGGACCTAACTGTATATGCAGTACTTCTTGTCTATCAATTACGGTCCATTTACTGTTGGATAAAAAGGTGTGTGTCAGAATAACCACCCTTCTGGCCTCAGAATAAATTATACAGAAAAACAGGACTTGCAGGAAAGCCGTTTTCTGTTCACTGCTTTCCCTCCACAGAGAGTGATTGATTGATCCCCATTGTAATTTTGCCAGTTATTGTTTAGTCAAAAACATTCTGAAATATTCAGAGCAATTGTAATGAATTACATGTCAGATTTAATATCATAATTTTCACACACACACTCACACATACAGCGTATACACTGCCTGATCAAAAAGAGTCACACACTCTGATATATCGTTGGGATGCTTTTAGCTTTGATTACCGCAGGCATTCGCCTTGGCATCATTTGGATAAACCTATGCAATGTCGCGACATTTATTTCTGCCCAATTTTGCGTTATATTTTCTCCAAGATCTTTTATTGATGATCGGAGAGTTTAACTATATATATATATATTTTTTCAATTTAATTACAGTAAATATCTCTATAAACCCCACTCCTACACTTTGGCCCCCATGGCACTCATTTATGCACACGCTGAAGTGAAAGGACAATGACAAAAATTAGGATATAAATATATACAAAAAAGAATACATTGAAATGAGAATTATATATATATATATATATATATATATATATATATATATATATATATACATAAGCATACAGGCACTATTACAAACATAGATCATAATTATATACATACATGCTCATTCTTTAACGTATGTACACACAAAAACAGATTCATCACATATGAATAGACTGTCACACATTTTCTTGTTTTAGTCTCATTTCAATCCCTCTGCTCCTCTCAGCACCTCCATCTATCCTTATATAAACTTAACCCACTGTTTTCATGTGTCATCATGTATTTTATTTTACTGAGATTGTTTTACAAAGAGTTTGAATCTCTCTGTCCTCAAAGCTTCTGCAGTTTTTGATTTAAAAATAAAAATTTCCCAAGTATAATAATATAGACTATTGTTGGGGAGTCATGCCTTAGACTGCCCAGAAGTATGGTGGGTAAATGTAGCGTAAACTTACCAGAATATGAAACCAGCCGCCCCTGAACCCCTGTCCTAAACAGAGCAACACAGGGGCAGTACCAACATCAATGGCCCACTGACTCAACCTCTTTGTGACAGAATCTACACAAGTTTGACCCCTCAATTCACCAAAGCAGCTTTTGAGTGGCAAAAAATGTATATATTAATTTTAACTGAAAAAATCTTATCGATGAATCAATTGTTGTTTTGTAAAATCAATTAAAAACCTGGTTCCATGGAATCTGGAAATCAAATATATCTGGAAATAAGTAAATCATCTGGAAAGCATACAGTCCCAAGAATCTAAAATATTGTAAGGATTGGCCATCAGGAGAGTCGGACTGTTGCTTACAGTCTTTTTCAGCACATTACAAAGAATCTCAATGAGGGGAAGGTGTAGACCCTGTGGTGGCCAAACAACATGAAAATATTTCCTAATGCCTCCTGAACCACTCCTGAGAATAATGAATCCTGGCATCGTCCTCCAGGAATATTCCTGCGCCATCAGGGAAGAAAAAATCCCTCGATGGAAAGGTCTGATCCTGCAGTAGATTCAGGTGATCAGCTGACCTTATTTTTTCGGCTCATATCGTTGCTGAACCTGACCTGACCAACTGAAGCAGCCCCAGATCATAACACTGTCCCCACTGGCTGGTGCAGGAGGCATGAGGCGTGACGGTGCATCCCCTCATCCGCCTCTCCTCTTACCCTGATGCGCCCATCACTCTGGAACTGGGTAAATCTGGAATCATCAGATCAATGACCTTTTCCATGGCTCCAGACTCCAATCTTTATGGTCCCAAATACGTGGTTTTATTTAGGCTACACAGCTGTTTAGTCCCAAATCTCTCACGTTCTCTTCACACTGTCAGTGTGGAAATGCTCTTACTTTCACTAATAAACATACATGCAAGTTCTACTGTTGATATTTTACAATTTAATTTCGCCAATTGTTTAAATATCTCCGATCACAATAATTCAAGATTATTTCCTGGCCAAATGTCCTCCTTTGAGATGTTGTTTCACCACGATCTGTCCAGGTTTGACGAATGCGTTGGGCAGTCTTTATCTGTTGTTTTCTTTGCTTGATCAAGGCTAATCTTTTGACATTTCTGAAACAGTGACATCTTTTCCACAGCCACAGGATATGTCCTCTGACACGGCTGTTTAAGACATGAGAAGCTGCTCACTGGTGAGGGTTAAATAACTTGTTGTCAGCCGAAACATATTAATCACTGCACTAATTATCTAATGGATGCTCTAACCTATTTGTTTTGTTAAATCCGGGTGGTGACTTTTTTTTTCCAGGCAATGTGTGCGTGCGTGCGCGTGTGTGTGTGTGTGTGGCAACAGCATTAAAACCATGTGCCTAATATAGTGATGGTCTCCCTACCAAAACAGAAAAACGGCGCCACCCATCTGCTGTCACTTTAATTCCCAAACTCAGGGTTTCACAGCATATCATTTCCCAGAATGCCTCACTCCCTCCAGCAGCTCCTCCTCCTCCCATCTCCTTCCCAGGTAAACGCTGCACAGGTACCCAGCCAAAGCACATGAAACTATTTTCCGATCTCTTGCTCCATTTTTAATTTATTCATATTTGATTAAAGCATCATCCATTACAGCTAATTGCTGAAGGAGAAAATTGTATCAATAATAAAAAACACGTTCTATAAAAAAGGCACAAGACATCTGGGTACTGCGGCTCTGTCATCGTACCAAACGTGTGTCTAAGATCATACGGTCGCACATGATTGAGAGAAGACGTGGCTTGTGATTGGCAGGGCAGGGCTGCGGGGAACACAGTAAGGCTTCGCCTGGGAGGCGTTTCAGGGGAGCTTCTCCCACTGTATTTACAGCAGTTTACATGTAATTTGCTCCCTACTCATTATTTCAGGTAATATAATCCCCTGAGTCTCACGGCCAATCGGAACAGTGCTAGCAATACAAAGCAGGAAAAAGTGTGGGTCTGGTGTGAGTTTTAAGTGTGGAAATGGTGTCATCCAAAAGCAATTTTATACCGTTATCACCTATAATAGCAATTTGAGAGTGCATTTTTTTACATAGAAATGATATAAAATACACCTGACCAAGCCTGTCTAAGTGAATCATTATGTGCTGCACAGACACATTGAAGAGTTAGCGGAGAGCCAGGACAATTTCAGAATGCATTACATATCCCATGACAGAGCCTTTAAAAGCAGTCAAGTCTGTATTGTCATTACTGTCTCATACATTTCCTCCAAATTCAAGTTGGACTCCTGCTGTACTTTCAATGCATTATTGGGAGGTTAATGCGTCCCTTTGGGGGAGTTTTTATTTTATTATTTTTTTTGAAGATGACAGTACTTTTTAAGATGACAGCACTTGAACAGATAGTTTTTGACTGAATCAAAATATAAGTTATCCATTACATCAGAAAGCAGTCGTGTTGCTCGCAATATTTCAGACAGAATTGGTCGACAACATATTTTCCAACAGACAAGTATAATCTGTGGAGCCTGCACAAAGTAAGAGATAGAGAACGGCGGTCCAAAATTCAAAGGAAATTTGAGAAAATATTTAGAGAGGAAAAAATAACTTTCAGCATAGAGAAGGCAACGCATCACAGCTCAGATTATATATACTGCACAAAGTTTTAGTGGGGGCTGTGGTGCTGTCTCTCTATGGCCAAAAACTCAAAGCAACAAACATGAGTAGTGATTCAGACCCTTTGAAGGAGTAGGAACTTGAAAGCTACAGGATTCCATGGGACTCCTCCTAAATGCATCCCAATGTGTTACATACAGTGAAGCTGATTCTGATCAGGTGAAACGTTAACCTTTTTGGAATTTGGTGTCCTGTAAAGTTCCAGGCTAATTTGCTCTGTAATTGTGGCAGACTCACTGTATGTGAAAACATTGCCCTCGTCCCGTACAGTGAGCCGTCTGGCCACAGCTCGGCTCTGGCTCGTGTATGTGAAGGGAAATTCAATGTAATTACAGGAGGATGCTAATCACCGTAGCAGAGACAGTAATCAAAACACAATGGGCCCTGATCCACTGGCTCACCTCTGTAGAGGGTGTGAAAGAGAGAGGGAGAGAGAGAGACGGACAGAGAGAGAGAGAGAGAGAGATAGAGAGAGGGATGCGCATGAGCATGTGTGGGTGAAGGAGAGATAGATGAATAAAGGTAGAGATTTTCAGGATTATGTTACAGCAGCAGTTTGAGTTGCTCTTTACTGTCTCCAAACCATAATCTGAATCAAACACAATGGAGAACGGAGGGCGAAATCTCCATCCGTCAGAGGAAAGGACTGAAATGGCGGGAGGTGACATGTCCCAGAAGCCCTATTCTCCAGTGATCCAGTGCAGGATTCAGAGGAGGCTAAGCTGGGATCTAAAACTGTGTCTGCAGTGCCACAGTGATGCTGCTTTTATCGCCATCAATATTCCAACAACATATCGGCACATTTAGCGCAGCACAAAGGCCCACAGCTCGCCGCCGAGCTGTGAGCTGCTTTGGGCTACGAAAGGACATCTTACAGACGAGAGCAGAACACTGGCATTCTCACTCATCCCTGTGCTTTTCACTCCAGTCAAAGAAAATGTAAAAAAAAAAAAGCCATTTCCTGCACTGTTTTCAGTTCTGAAGGCCCACTCTAACTAACAAGCACTTTGTACACTTCCTCATACTCACTGACCTACGGCGAGAGAGATTTTAAAATATGTATCGCAATGCATCGGCACAAAATTTAAGGATGTTGTCCATCATCGTGCATTTTTAACAGCAGAAAAGTCTACAGTCTTGGACATATAGGAGCAGCATATATTTCGGTTTTTTTTTTCGGTTCTTTCTGCTTTCTAGCATAGCTATGATTTTTTTCTGGTTACGCTTTGGCGAACTCATTAACCCTGCTGCTCTGGAGTAATGATGTTTTTCTCTGGTGGCTCTCGGGGCTTTTGAAAGGTGGGGTTGGGAGGGGTGGGGGAGAGACGAGCGACTGCCAGAGATCTTCCCCGCCATATCATCAGGACACTGTCAGCGCAAACAATGGGGCTTATCGCCTCCTCTTTTCAAGTCACCTGATTAGCCGGCAAAATGGGATAGAAAGAAAAGGGCCTGTCCTTGTTGAGCTGATGTAAATGTCAGGGTGAGGCCAGGGGAACCAGCGGCGGCTGTATATATGTTAGCATATATTACCCTCATCGCAGTCCTGCATCCTCCTTCTGAGCTCCGCTCTCCACATTGGCAGCTATTCAACCTCACAAATAAGGACACCTCCTATCAGTTTTTTTGTTAGCATGACCAACAATGCCAACAATGCCATATAGATTTTCTGAAACAGGCTTTAGCAGCTGGCTATTCATAAGAGATACTCGGCATGTCTTTATCACCACTCCAGTTAAGCACATCACAAAGCAGCTGGATTAATCAGCTATTGCAATATGTTTATTGAATATCATAATTTAATTATTATTACAATACAAACAATTATTATGAGTAAGCAGGATTGATGAAACTGTGGTAAATGGATGGATCCAAATGGTAATTCCAAATGATGGAGGATAAAAACTGCAGGGAATGTTTCTGTGACTAAATATTGCAGCTAAAGCTCTCCTGTTCTCATGTAATACCCATCTTCATTCCACCCTCTGAGACAAATATTTATCAGCAGGGAAATCTGACTGCATTATCTGATTGTTTCTGCATAAAAATCAACAGCATTACTCGCTCCTCTATAAAATATGATGCAGTTGTACGCACAGCGTCTCATTTTCTTTAAATGACTTAAGTATAGTCAGTAATGTACTGTATGTGTAAGGAGTGCTTGCTGGCTAATGACAGCAGAACAGGTGTTTCAAAGTGTCGGCATCAAAACCTGGAGAACATATTCAAAGCCTGTTCTGGTGTCTGGTTTCTCTTCGTAGACAAAATGAATTATTACGTGGTCAAAAAAAAATGTGGCTGACAGAAACAACCATTTAGCCTCTTGAAAATTAATTAATTCAGAACTTGCCAAATTGAAAGATCTTCATTTCTTTTTCAACCTTCATCTAATGGCTATTGTAAATAACTGTTATTAGTGAAGTCTTGTATTGCAATACATAAATTACATAATTTTTTTATACAAATGGTGCACAGCTGATATGGATTATTATTTTATTTCCCAGTGAGCAAATAAAGTGTCTCTGGTTGATTTAAAGAACGACATTTGCACGCGGAATATGTTGATGTTGAAGTTCAAAGAGCCATTGCTGCCATTGAAACAAGCCTTTATTCAGCTGAAAACCAAAACAAAATTATCACAGCAATAACAACAACAACAAAAAAAAAAGTTATTTAAGGTAAAAATCCACTATGCGGAACATTCTTATCCCTTTGGGTGCTGAATACATTTTCAAGGAATAAAAAATGTAGTTATCCTGAGCTGTTGAAAACCTATCATGTTGCAACTTGTTTAAAAGAGCTCCCCCTGCGGGACCTAACCCTAACCCTCATGATGAAAACATTCAACAGCATCTGATTTTAATATCAAAAGTGAAGGATTTAAGGATGAACTCAGGGACTCTAAAAGGCGAGGAGGAATATACTAACCATGTGGTGGGTGTCAAAAAAATTCTTTCCCTAGTTCAGAAAAACTCCTTCACAACTGTCTGCCAGATAAAGATGCACTCCTGATGCAAGGTCTGTGTGTGTGTGTGTGTGTGTGTGTGGGCGCGCATGTGTGTGTGTGTGCGTGCGCGCGTGTGTGTATGTGTGTGTGTGTGTGTGTGTGTGTGCGTGTGTGTGTATGTGTGTGTGAGTAAATGTCCACAATCAAGAGTAAAAACACAGAGTTTACCATCAGATGAAAACCATTGGTAAGACTCAAAATTGGGAAATCTGCCCAAATAAAATCTAGAAAAGCCTTTATATTTCTGGAACAACATCCAATGAGCAAAAGATGAATTTGCGCAAGAATGATGGAGTGTGAGAATAGAGAGGGAAAGGAGCGGGTGATTATCCAGAGCACTGCCTCTCTTTAAAACGCTGTCATGTGTGGGCATGTATGGCCACTAATGAAACTCAGCCCCTTGTATTTATTTATGATGTGACCACTCACTAAAGCAGCATGAAGAATTTTGAATTTTAAAGAGTTAAATTATCTGCCAAATGCCTCAAGATGTGAGGGACAGCACATTACAGGACAAGTGTAAAATGACCTAAAGCCGTATAAGAAAGCAAATGAAGACATTGAACTATTAGCAGAGTCAACCTGAATCCTGCTTTCACTTGTTAAAGGCAAAATGTCCAAAATATAAGAACTGAGGACACAAGCAGTGAATGCTGAGCAAAGCATCGCCGCAGAGGAACTGCGGCATCTGGTGATGTCTACGGGTTCCAGGCAATCATTCGCAGTCAAGAGTAAAAACAAGTTAGACAAATGCCTTTGAACCCCTAAAATCAGGAGATTATATATAAATGGTTGCATTTCCTGTGCTATTTATCCAATATTTTTTGCACATTTGTAATAGCTTGGGCTGTAGCGATATTCAATTGCAATTTTTTAAAGCATGGTAAGGCCATCTGCTGCTATGGTGCAAACATCCGCGCCCTTTAGCTTTATTAAACCCGATGCAGTCTTAAACAAACGGCTGCTGAAAGTGCCGAACATCAGAGGGCATGTGACGCAATTCCCAAAAAAAAAAAAAAACCTTAACTGGCATCAGTATTTTCAGCGACGTGCTGAGCAGTGGTAAGTAAAGGACGACAGAATCATCTCCTTTTAACCAATAAGACGATTCTAATCCTGTCCCCGTTTACTTTGTTCAATCAGCAATCAAACAGTAGATTTGCTTATTTACTTTGTTGGATGAGTTGGTTGTCCCATGTATTAAGAAAGCATGTTTGATTGTTGCATTTAGAATTTTAATTTGCCATAGAACAGCACAGATTTGAATGAACGCAATTGCATAATTTTTTTGTGGGCTTACATTAGGCCATTTCGTGCAGTTGCGATAATTCATATAACATTTTTATGAGACTATTAAAGATTAATTAAAAAGAAAGATTTGTTTTAAGATCGCCCTGGATTTTATCAACTAAAAAAATACAGAAGGTGGAAAATATTCAGCCAAGCGGATGAAACATGAATGTGAGATATAAATTATCGCAAACACTCGAAATGGCCTTATATAAGCCTGCAAAAAATTGTGCAATCACATTAATGCAAATCTGAGCCTTTTTTGGCTATTTAAATTTCAAAATGCGACTATCAAACATGCTGTCTTAATGAATTTGACGATCTACTCATTCAACTTCATCATCCGAACAGTAAAGCTGCAAGTCTGCCCTTCAACATTGATTGATTGATTCAATCCACGGTGGTGGCTTACAGAGCCAAAATGATTAAAAACTTTGCCACTGTCCCAATACTTATGGACCTGACTGTAGCTACAGGATACAGAGCAGATATTGAGGATTCTGCCCAAGAATGTATAAAATGCCAAGTAATGCAAAATTTGTTAGAATTGGTGAGGACAGTTTTTAAAAACTGTTCATTAGGATAATGAATTAATTTCTTACAACTCAGATTGGCACTAATTGTTATAAAAGGTAAGTGATACATATGGACCTAAAACTTTATTAGTTTTTAAATACCCTGTTTCTCCTGGATAAAGTTCCCGCCTCAAGAATACAGAGGTAAATAAAAAGCAAAGAAAACTGTAAACCGCAGTGGCTGCCTGAGGAGATGAGCCTGAGGAGATGTGTGTATAAACCGCAGCACAGGGCCTGTGAGGGAACACAGGCCTCTCACACAGATCATTCTTACAGCGGAGCTGCTGTATGATGCAGGTCATTTTGCTCCTCAGCACGCAGAAAGAACACAAGATAGAATTCAGGCTACACCTGTGAGGTGCGATGGGAGGTGATCTGTGGAATGTGTCGGCTCCATTCAATTATGCTGACGTATTACCATCTCAAAACTATTCATCGCAATTAAACGCTGTGCCATGTTTAGATTTCATTGAAAACCCTACATAACTGAATAAACAATCAATTTCACTGACCCCATTAAACCTACAAACCATATTTGGGTTTGTCAGGTGCAGTTGCTGTATTCAAATCTGTGAAAATACGGGCTAATTTTAAATTCATTCAACAATCCCAAAGTTTCCAACAACCCCAAACAAGTCCCGCTGAATTACAGGGAAATTAAATTATGAACAAGGTATATTCCATTTGATGTAATGTTGTGACCATAAGGGTTTGAATATATCTTTCTGTTCAAGTGTGATGTAGCTTCAGTGAAGTGCTGCAACCAGCAGATATAGAATATGTATGTGACATTGTTCTTCAGTATATACAAAAGTTTTTTTTTTTTTTTACTTTGAACGTACAGCTGGGAAAATAAGTATTAAACATGTTGACGTTTTTCTCAGTAAATATATTTCTAATGGGGCTTATGACATGAAATTTTCACCAGATGTTGGTAACAACCCAAATAATCCACACATAGAAAGAAATCAAAACAAATAAGTCCATAAATTAAGTTAAGTGCTATAAAGTCGAATGACACTGGGAATAAGTATTGGATACATGAAGAAAAAGAGATGCAAAAAGGCACAGAAAGCTAAGAAACCAGCTGAAATCTGTCAGCATTTAGACAGCAATCTGCCCCCGATCAGTGCAAATTAATATCAGCTGGTTTAGTCCTAACTGATGGCCTATAAAAAGGTTTCTCATTACCAAGGTGTCACACAAGAGGCATCTTATGATGGGTAAAAGCAAAGAGCTCTCTTAAGACCCCTGCAACTTTACTGTTGCAAAACATACTGACGGCATTGGTTATTCACACAGCAGTGAGTACACACACACACCAACACCCTGAGCACACACACAGCAGCGCCCTGAGCACTCATACACACACCAGCGCCCTGAGCACACACACAGCAGCGCCCTGAGCACTCACACAGCAGCGCCCTGAGCACACACACACACACACACCAGCGTCCTGAGCGCTCATAAACACACCAGCGCCCTGAGCACACACACAGCAGCGCCCTGAGCACACACACACACACACACACACACACAGCAGCGCCCTGAGCACTCATACACACACCAGCACCCTGAGCACACACACAGCAGCGCCCTGAGCACTCACACACACACACACAGCAGCGCCCTGAGCACACACACACACACACACACACACCAGCGCCCTGAGCACTCACACAGCAGTGTTTCTCTCTCCAGAATCGTGCAGCTAATTTATCCTCAGATTAGCCAGCCAATTACTTTTGCACTTGCACTAATTAGAAATTATTTAAAGCAGTTCTCAATTAGTCTCTTACATGCACTCCTAGATATGCTATCTCATTAAATCAACCGGTTACAACAAGGAGGCAGGGTGGGTAGGGTTGTCCCTTAATTTGCTATTGTACAGTATATGCCACTGCAATCAGAATAATCAGTTTGATTTTTCATGTAATACAGGAAAGAAAAGTTGTATCTGTTTTGTGATTTCAGCGTTTTTCCAAAGATTCCTTTAGGTTTCAGTTTTCCTTAAGCCCTGGACTGTGCTCGCTATCGCCGCCCGAGGGCAATGAGAGTGCTGAACAAAATTTCTGGGGCAGCTATATTTGTGTGGTGTTCAATATTTAAAGGACTGATACGATACTGCCTTTAGTCTGGACATCCCACAGGAGGATGCAGCACCCTAACAAAAAAAACACCCCAGAACATCCCAACCGAAGCCCCAGTATCAACCCTATGATCCACCAAAGCCTGATGAGCCAGGCAGTGTGATCACCACAGAAACCCGACTACACACACACCTATCACTCACAGCTGTGCACATACATGTGTATCATGCACCCTGCACACCCACACACACGGAAAATTAGCATGACATTCGCTGTCATCTCAGCAAAGCCTGATCTGCTGTGAGATTCTGACATTCCTCACCGGAGCCAGTAAGAGATTGACTTCTTATGTACAACAGACTGCATGTCACAGCTGTTATAATGTAGAAAGCACTAAAAAACAACTACATAATAATACAGGAGACTTGTAAGAGGGCTTATTTATGCTGTACATATCAGGAATCAATGCACTGAGCACTGTCTTTCAGCACAACTGAGTTGCAGTTTATTTTATATTCCTTCTCACACAATGTTTCCACAGCTGGGCATTCACATCACGCTTCGGCTTAGACGCAAACCTACGGCCTTGGAGTTTTCAGACAATGTCCCTATAGGAATAGAACACTATATATATATATATATATATATATATATATATATATAATATATATATGTCACTGTTGATGAGAGGGACTGTGCTCGATACATGTGCACACAGAGGGAATCACAGCCTCGCTCACTGCACAGCCTCACTTACTGACCATTTCAGTCAGATCAGGAACTACAGTGGGGATTGTTACACAGGGGGTTAATACATTAGGGATTATTACACTAGGTATTAATACACTGGGATTATTACACTGATGATTAATACATGGATTATTACATTGGGAATTCATACACTGGGATTATAACATTGAGGATTAATACACTGGGATTATTACAATGAGGATTAATACACTTGGATTATTACACTGGGTGATTAATACACCGGGATCATAACACTGGTGATTAATACACTGGGATTATAACACAGGATTAAAACACTGGGATTTTTGCACTGGTGATCAATACACTAGGGATTAATACACTGGGATTATTACACTGGGGATTAATATTCTGAAGTTTAATACATGGGATTAATACACTGGGAGTTAATACCAGTGGAAGAGATGCTCCCAGCTATCCAGTGTGCACATTTCCTGCGGGACATGTGCTTAGTGCTTCCATCACAATACCTGAATGGCATCTGCATGCAACTGAAATGCTCTGCTGGTTTCAAGTATTTCAGTTCCAGTTTAAGGTGCACATGCACTGAGCATATATCTGCATATCTCATCACCATCATCATCCTCACATATCAGATGATATATCTGCATACATAGTATCTATTAATCAATAAGTATCGCACCAGAGGAAATTCTGCATGGATTCTGAGGGGTGATTTGGATCATTGTCTCGCTGGAAAGTCCACCTGTGTCTCAGCCTTCTGGCAGGGACAACCTGACTTAAAAATTTCCCCTTTAACCACAAGCTATAGATCTTAACGAGCACCTCTGAATTTCTGAAACTCCTGAATCAAACATCACTAATACATCATCGTATCTCACCGCATCATCCCCCAAAACATCACTGATACATCATCGTATCCCACTGCATCATCCCCCAAAACATCACAAATACATCATCGTATCTCACCGCATCATCCCCCAAAACATCACTAATACATCATCGTATCTCACCGCATCATCCCCCAAAACATCACTAATACATCATCGTATCTCACCGCATCATCCCCAAAACATCACTAATACATCATCGTATCTCACCGCATCATCCCCCAAAACATCACTAATACATCATCGCATCTCACCGCATCATCCCCCAAAACATCACTAATACATCATCGCATCTCACCGCATCATCCCCCAAAACATCACTAATACATCATCGCATCTCACCGCATCATCCCCCAAAACATCACTAATACATCATCGCATCTCACCGCATCATCCCCCAAAACATCACTAATACATCATCGTATCTCACCGCATCATCCCCCAAAACATCACTAATACATCATCGCATCTCACCGCATCATCCCCCAAAACATCACTAATACATCATCGCATCTCACCGCATCATCCCCCAAAACATCACTAATACATCATCGGTTCTCACCGCATCATTGGGGAGAAGGGGACAAAACTGAATGTTTTCATCAAAATAATAAATATTCAGGATTGAAACAGAGACAGTAACAATATATCTACAATGAATGTTAACTCAAGCCCTGCTTATTAAATCAACTGATTGAAAATAGTAATGACACTGATCTTTACTCTCAGCGAATGTGGATGTCAGCAGCTGTATGGCTGTATTTTGAGTATTTAAACGCATTTTTACACATCAAGCACAAGCACTTTCAATCACAGTCACTCGGAATGACAAACCCCATTTTCTACAAGATGAGAAATGTAATGACAACAAGGAAAAAAGCAACAGGTGCTTCAGTACAGACTGCAGGTCTTTGAAAACTTAAGTGGAGAACTTAAGTAGAACAGGTTAATTTTATTTTTTTTAATGAGTGTTTTTTTTTTTTTTTTTTTTTGCCAATTTAACATCTTGAATCATTTTTGATGATAGTTAATAAAGTGAAATCTGAGCTTTAATAACAGATCCAGAGCATGCTAGGCCATTAACTAGCGCTGATAGTGAAATATGAGCTGCGCCCAGTTCCAGGAAAATTGTGGAGGAAAAAAATAATGATTAGAAGAATGTTAACGTCAGTCACACAGATGGGAAAAACGCTTCTGCAAACCACTAAAGCACTTCTACATAATGTCAAATGAGAACATAGTAATCATGCTTGGGAATAATGAATTTCTCATAACTTTAACCTCAGAAAACCCACAACCAGGGAGGTTGAACCAGGGAGGTTGACAAAAGGACAGAGGTGTGCGTGTTTAGAAACATTAAAATTGATTGCAACAAATTTATATCACATACAGACAAAGAGGGGAATTTATGAAGCAGCTATAAAATGCAGAAGCACACATGGCAGCGTCCAATCGGTGAAGAGTGATGGCATCAGCTGACAGAGAGATATGACGGTCAGACCCCCTTATCGGTGAGGTTTAATAGATGTGCTTTGTCCAGCCGCCAGTGAAAGGAAAATTTAGTGTTGTGGTGTCGGGTAAAAGCGCCGTGCCGGAGATAACACCACCTCACGGGTCTGTTTCCTGCTGATCCCGGATCAGCCTGTCAGAGCGCCTCCAGTCATATGAAAAATAAGCCTAAGAGCCTGTCCTTAGTTTTGTTAGTACCCACAACCGAAGACATGAACACATCCCCATGCACTGATGACACATATTAACCAATGTGTTTGCTTTTATTCCGCTGAGCCTTGCCCTCAGACAGCCACTTCTCCTTCCCTTATATTTTTATTTATTTTCTTTTTCTTTTTTTTTGGCCATTGCCGGGTGATTTTCTTTAATTTCCCCTCATGACGCAGCATCCTGCATGAGCTCTTAACTCAGGCTCCAAACTTCACCTCGTTCCATGGAAATTAACGTTGATAAATCCTCACCGTTCAGATCCACAGGTGTCTACATCATTAAATGACACTTAATAGCACATGCTCATTCACCTGTCAGCTGCACACACACATGCACACACACATTTACCTGCCACACACTGCAATTATTTACATGCTCCAGCTTCATAGCTCAGATTCAGCAGAGACACACAGTTTTTCCTGAACATGCATCAGGCCCCTTGCCACAGAAATTTCATCGAGTCATGCTAATGAACCAGCCACTGCGCTACAGGGGGACTCTGGCCTCTGCGGAGTAAAACCGGGCAGCCGTGAGGGGCGTTATGTCTCGGCCAGTCAGTCGCTTTGGAGCCAGGGAGTAAAAGTGCAAGGGGGAGCCACTGAGGAATTTCTCTAAGATCCTTGAAAAATTCCAACCCCAAAAAAAAAAAAAAAATCACATAAAACACACATATGTAAAATTCAGCATTAATTATAAACCAGCGTTTATGCAGTAAAACAGGTGCTCGTGCATTTTTCACAGAGGTGGTGGGGTGTCGTCGAATCTGAAGCACCTCCGCTTGTAAAAGTTGAGGGAGAAAATAAAGAGGGAAGGAAGGAGGGAGAGAGAGAAGGAGGGAGAGAGAGAAGGAGGGAGAGAGAGGAGGAGGGAGAGAGAGAAGGAGGGAGAGAGAGAAGGAGGGAGAGAGAGAAGGAGGGAGAGAGAGGAGGAGGGAGAGAGAGAAGTAGGGAGAGAGAGAAGGAGGGAGAGAGAGAAGGAGGGAGAGAGAGAAGGAGGGAGAGATTATCGGCGCTAATCTCCCGGCACCGACATGATAATTCGGTAACACTCTGCAGTGTGTATTTTTAGTCCCTAAATTCTCCCTGTACCTCCTACTCCCCCCCCCCTGCCGAGGGAGGGAGCCAAGCCTGGATAATCAAGCACATCCTGAGCGCATCTCCCCAGGGCTGGGGGTTTGGGATGGGGGGGTGTCGAGCGGATCTCAGCAGGGCTGGGGATTGGGATGGGGGGGCGTCGAGCGGATCTCTGCGGGGCTGGGGGTTTGGGCTGGGGGGCTTCCAGCGGATTTCCGCGGGTTGAGGGTTTGGGCTGGGGGGCGTCGAGCGGATTTCCGCGGGTTGAGGGTTTGGGCTGGGGGGCGTCCAGCGGATTTCCGCGGGTTGAGGGTTTGGGCTGGAAGGCGTCGAGCGCATCTCCATGGGGCAGGGGGTTTGGGATGGGGGGGGATTAGCCTGCTCATCTCCTGCAGGATCGGCCACTTACTGTGCCTTGTGCACCTAGATACCGCCGATGCCACGTCCCCATCCCATTACACGCCAATAAGAGGCAGCCCCGAGGGACTCGGACCAGCGGTAAATCTGCAGCGCCAGCGGCCGTGTAACAGAAATCTGCTCAGAAACGTGCAGACGCGAGTGTCGTCTGGACACCAAATACCACAGCTCACCACCAGCAGTTAG
Organism: Gymnothorax reevesii; assembly: GCA_029721435.1. Lineage (NCBI taxonomy): Eukaryota > Metazoa > Chordata > Actinopteri > Anguilliformes > Muraenidae > Gymnothorax > Gymnothorax reevesii. The sequence continues at coordinate 69,976,681 of CM056587.1, read as the reverse complement.
ATGGGAACATACATTATATATCCAGCAGTATCTGTGTACATGCATTTGTGCACTAACACAGTTACATGTAAACACATATGATATATACAGCAGTCTTATACTTGTGCATTGGCTTGTTCATTAACAGATGGAGGTATGCACTCTCATATCCATAAATATCCACCACCTTGGCTAAGTACACCATTTAGAGAGGGAGTGACCACAGTCTGAAGAGCTTTAATTCCTCCACTGAAGGCCTGCACTTCAACACATGGTCATTGCATTGCTAAAATGTTATCCAAATGTCCAAAAAAAAAAAGGAATATTTTCTTTAAAAAGCACAGAGCAGTTAAAACAAAACTCTAAAAAAAAATAAGGCTAACCCACATGTAAAGAATCTAAATGAACATATATGCCACATACAGGCCAAATTCAGGTGATACATGTGCTTACAGAGGGCATATAGGCCTCCTATACTGCTTCCTTATTTCCACATATAGGCTCTATATGTACAAACAAGGTATATGTCTCCTGTAGCTCATATACTCAGTGGCAGGTCCTGTTTGTCATACCAATTGTATAGCTCATATCTCACTTTTGCAACTGTCATACATGATGCCGAGCTCATATTTTTATTCTCAAGGTGATATCTGCATATTAGTCCCTTACAGAAATAACAAGAATTTCGCGCAATAACTTATTAATCGCATGTGAACACGTGAAATTGGCATCACATTTGATGTTAAATACATGCTGACATTTGACAACGGCATGTTATGTGTAAACCAGTTATTAATTATGGCAAGTGACAGGAGACAAAAAGCTATGATATCAACACAAATATCTAAGACTATTTGTTAAATTTTTCCCAAGTTAAAGTCACTGCCAGATTCACCACATTAGATAAAATTGGACTCACATCATTACAGCTCATACACATCCACTGAAAGGTTAAACACTACACTGTTACATCCACCAAATGCAATGTTTTCTATCTTGTCTGTAATGCAGTTTCTGGATGAATATGGCTCAGCGGTCCTTAGTCTAAATGTAGCAAAATAAAACAAAAATAACAAAATAAAAGTACACAGAAGAACATACATTCAAGTAAACATGCCTTTCAAAAGTCATTTTCATCCCCACATCTATCTGAGCATTTCACTGTGGTTAATGAATTTGAGGACAAAGTCTACACTTCTGTTCACAGTTTTAATGAACAGACACTTGTCTTTTATCTGAGATGCTTGTGTATTAACTAAAGGTCCCAGACTTTTTCCTACAGGGATGAAATAACAAGGATTCTTAAATTCCCACACGGAAAAAAACCTACATAAACATACTGGTTTTAATCTCCGCCTTTTATCAACAAGCAGTGGTCGGCAGGTCTTTTCAAAAGTAGCGCACAATTGGCCAATGAGCTGCAGGGATGCAAATTGCGAAGGGCCTGCTGGGAAGGGTTATGTAGATTAAAATTCCCTTTGGCGCATCCTGTTGGTTAGACGAGCGCTCATAAATAACATACTGACTGAGTTAACTTCTGATACACTCCTCTGAGCTTGTGAAAATAATTCCAATATATTTATTAAATGTAATGAGTTACGGCCGTGGGCTGGGTACACACTCTTGAATTGTCAACAGGGTGCCACATATGAGAAGATGTCTCAGGACTTGTACGAAGTTCCCTAATTAGATATCCCAGTTACGGGTGAGATTGGGAATGCCAAAAAAAAAAAAAAAACCATGGTAGTTTTAATATGGGGCCACATATAGGTTTGGCATATATGTGACCAATAGAAATTTGGCCATTTTCATATATCATAGGTATATATACTTGTATATGTACATATAATGTTTGAAAACGGCCAATTTTATGTATGTTGCAAATATGCGAAACATATGTGGCCCTATATTAAGACCTATATGTTTATATAGGTTCTCTTCGTGTGGGAAATGAAACCTCAAAATTGAAACTCACCTTTTCAAGAAATCGACAAAGTATTTTAAGTTTGCAGGCCAAGGACAGACAAACAGTTGGAGAATATGTGCACATGTGCTGCGTATAAAGAGGGCTGAAGACATGTGCTGCGTGTAAAGAGGGCTGAAGACATGTGCTGCGTGTGAAGAGGGCTGAAGACATGTGCTGCGTGTGAAGAGGGCTGAAGACATGTGCTGCGTGTGAAGAGGGCTGAAGACGTGCTGAGTGTGAAGAGGGCTGAAGACATGTGCTGCGTGTGAAGAGGGCTGAAGACATGTGCTGCATGTGAAGAGGGCTGAAGACATGTGCTGCGTGTGAAGAGAAGACATGTGCTGCATGTGAAGAGGGCTGAAGACATGTGCTGCATGTGAAGAGGGCTGAAGACATGTGCTGCATGTGAAGAGGGCTGAAGACATGTGCTGCGTGTGAAGAGAAGACATGTGCTGCATGTGAAGAGGGCTGAAGACATGTGCTGCATGTGAAGAGGGCTGAAGACATGTGCTGCGTGTAAAGAGGGCTGAAGACATGTGCTGCGTGTGAAGAGGGCTGAAGACGTGCTGCGTGTGAAGAGGGCTGAAGACATGTGCTGCGTGTGAAGAGGGCTGAAGACATGTGCTGCGTGTGAAGAGGGCTGAAGACGTGCTGCGTGTGAAGAGGGCTGAAGTCATGTGCTGCGTGTGAAGAGGGCTGAAGACATGTGCTGTGTGTGAAGAGGGCTGAAGACATGTGCTGCATGTGAAGAGGGCTGAAGACATGTGCTGCATGTGAAGAGGGCTGAAGACATGTGCTGCGTGTGAAGAGGGCTGAAGACATGTGCTGCGTGTGCAGAGGGCTGAAGACATGTGCTGCGTGTGAAGAGGGCTGAAGACATGTGCTGCGTGTGCAGAGGGCTGAAGACATGTGCTGCGTGTGCAGAGGGCTGAAGACATGTGCTGCGTGTGAAGGGGGCTGAAGACATGTGCTGCATGTGAAGAGGGCTGAAGACATGTGCTGCGTGTGAAGAGGGCTGAAGACATGTGCTGCGTGTGAAGAGGGCTGAAGACATGTGCTGCGTGTGAAGAGGGCTGAAGACATGTGCTGCATGTGAAGAGGGCTGAAGACATGTGCTGCGTGTGAAGAGGGCTGAAGACATGTGCTGCGTGTGCAGAGGGCTGAAGACATGTGCTGCGTGTGAAGAGGGCTGAAGACATGTGCTGCGTGTGCAGAGGGCTGAAGACATGTGCTGCGTGTGAAAGGGGCTGAAGACATGTGCTGCGTGTGCAGAGGGCTGAAGACATGTGCTGCGTGTGAAGAGGGCTGAAGACATGTGCTGCGTGTGCAGAGGGCTGAAGACATGTGCTGTGTGTGAAGAGGGCTGAAGACATGTGCTGTGTGTGAAGAGGGCTGAAGACATGTGCTGCGTGTGAAGAGGGCTGAAGACATGTGCTGCGTGTGAAGAGGGCTGAAGACATGTGCTGCGTGTGCAGAGGGCTGAAGACATGTGCTGTGTGTGAAGAGGGCTGAAGACATGTGCTGCGTGTGAAGAGGGCTGAAGACAGCAGGCAGCAGCGGCCCGCTGTATAGATGTGTCTTTTTAAAAAAACACTGACACTGAAGAACACAGCCGCCCTGCATCATCAGGGCCTACAGGGGAGGTAACCTGGTGTTTTTGACCCCGCGGATGCACTGCGATCCGTTATAAACACAAACAAAAATGTTGGCGGGAAAATTTTTAAATCCAGGGCAACACAGAAGAAACGTCCCACGTCCAGCTGGAGGGAGAAGACCAGTTTGGCAGGAAAATACTGAACTTGGCAGCTCAGCTCAACACATTGATAAATTCACTCTGGATTATATGCAAGCAAGTTAATGGATGGGCTGAATAGCGGTTTTTCCTCATTATACATTCACTTCCTCGCGGTCTGTGCCAGCGAGTAACCAGACAAAAACCAGACTTTTCTGCACCCTGCTCCAAAAGATGGAAATACAATTTGCAAAGATTATGAATTTCCTTCTTGCATGAAGGGAAACTGGTTTCCATGTGTTAAAATCTTGTGTTTTTTTTTTTTTTTAATCTTTCAAGCTGCTCCTAAATAAACACAGGTTGATGTTTTGGCATCTTATCTCTAAGCCCTTGAAATGTAAATCCTATTCCGTTTGTTTTATAATTTGTATCGGAATCAAGCTGATATGAGAGGACTTATGGTTTCCCGATGTCTTGGTTGCCATTTAACTGCAGATTTGTGCTCCTGTCTGCATAAAGGAGGATGTGAGAATAATCCCATGAATATTGACCATGAAAACCATGCAGGAGAAAAAACAAGATTCAAGCTTCCAGGAGTCCGAATGCGAGTGAGTGAGAAAAGCGAGTGATTTCAGACGGATGGCAGGCTATTGTGGGACACAGTGGTTGGGTAAAACAGCACCAGAAATAAAGGGAATGACAGGGGAACATTTCCTTTAATCTTCAGCCTTTTCCTGTCCTGCGCGGCGTGGCCTGAGTCCCCTTTATCTTTCAGGAGTAATTATAATAACCCTCAGCCTGATGACAACTGCATGATATATCATCAAGAACGAGTGATGTAATGTAGATACGCATCCAATTTATATCTTCACAAAATTAATCTCAGCCATTGATTACGGTTTTTTCATATTTGTTATTAAGTTTTACATACGCCATTCTTCACTTACACTTTCCTAATTCCATTCAGGCGCTAATCGAATTCTGCCCCAAAGTTACAAACGCCAGTCCGACTCTAACCCTGCCCCCCCCCTCCCCTCCTCCCCGTCCCCCTTCCCCCGCCAGACGAGGACAGACTATCCTAACGATTGTACCCATAACACACATTGCATTACCTACAGCACCTGTGCGTGTGGCTGCTGTTTCAGCAAGTATTCTGGCCGCTCATCTGCATGTCTGTTTGTGACACCAATAACAGCATTTAAAATTAATTTAATCACATTTTTTTTCTCCAGCCACCTTGTTTCATACCGTTCTGCCCAGACCCCAATACTTTTACAGGCTCCCAGCTTCGAGGTCAAAGGTCAAAGGCAAAATCACAAAAAAGGTCAAAAAACATTTTGGTTCATAACTTTGGTTCAGTTTAAAACCTTTTAAAAAACCTCAATTTAAAACCTCAAACTAGTTTTCAAACTTTTTTTTTTAATTTATTTTTTTAATTTTATTTATTTCCTCTAAGCAGGGACTTTCCAGCAGCTGGGGGTCAGATGGATGTAAATTTTCCATTTTTGCAAAAACTATTTTCATTGATTGGCACAAGTTGATCACGCACAACATTTGAGCCATGTTTATCAAACAGATTTGATATAATTTACATTTTACTCACCTTAAAATCTGAATATAGTCAAATGAAACTACTTTTCAAAATGCTGTAAAAACCATCTCCTTGTATGTTTCATGTTCGTTCTTAAAACATTTCATCGACTATGAAATGCAGGTCGCTGAAAGAATTTTTCAGTGAATATCTCAAAAGGTCAAGGTCATGTTCCGGGTCAATATCACACATTGGTTAATAACTTCTGTTCTATTTAAGAAACTTCAAACAAACGTCATTTTGTTCCTCGGAGGATGCCCTCACAAAAATGTAACTTCAAACTTTACATTGTAACATTGTAACGACATTATAAAATTTCAGAGAGTTGTCATTCTGCAAAGAACTTTTCAAGATGGCTTTTGACCATCAGTTTTGAATTTACACCACATCTCTTTCCTTCACCACCGCAGTCCCTCATCGACACCCTCCAGCAGCTCCTTGATGGCCTCAGTGTCGTCCCTCGAGCCAGATTTAAGTGGGAACTGAATCACTTCCATAAATGTCATCCCATGCTGGGACTCGCCGGAGAGTGAGAAGAATCCAGAGGACTGTTATGGACGTTAATAAATGATGTGACGGCGGTCGAGAGGAGATCGGCAGTAACGCTTCTCAGGCAGTGAGGTTCTGGAGCTCTGAACCAGCCCTTCGGCAGCACGGCCGGCTCACAACAGTAAAACTTGGACGCTGATCAGGAGTATCCAGCCCTTGCAATCGGCAGCCGAATAATCGCAGTCAACAGGAAGTGTTTCCAAATTCCTGGGACTGGTGGCGGTTGAGGGGCTGATGGGCAGGGGGGGGGGTTGAGTGTGCAGCACATATCTTGACTCAGAGGGGAATCTAAAAATAGTTTCACTTTATGTGGTTTGTGATGGGGAACAGATCTGCTCTCTCTTTACAGTGTGTGTCCAGCAACGGTGTAAACACAAAGGCAGGGTAAAAAAAGGCAGACAGATTTAGCACTGAAGGAGGTTCTTCTGTCGAAATTATGCCACAGCAGACAGTTAATACATTTATTCAGAACTCCCAGTCCAGGTTTTATAATGTTTCATGATTCAGTCTCAGATAATAAAGACACTAAATGTCCCGTCACGTGTGTGATGCCCGTGGTGCGGTACACTGTCGGTCACAGCAGAGCAGTGATGCACAGAGCCGACTGACAACAGGCTCTCGCTCACACAGACCATCCTGTCCATGAAGATTATCACAAGCTCATGCAGAATGTCAAAGGCCATTTTTTTAATTGAATAATGGACTTTTTTCTTAATTAGGTTTGAACCATTTCTATACTTGTTTGTCAAATAGCCTCCACCATCCTGAGGCAGCACTGAGCAGTGATGAGCAGTGATGAGCAGTAATGAGCAGTGATGAGCAGAAATGAGCGGGTCACATGATGGGCAGATTTTTGTTTTGTCATCCATCCCCCGAGCGCCCAAAGGGTTAAACAGTAGTTCCTGAGAAACGGCACGCTATCACGCTCTGTTCTGAGCTCGAGTTTCATCCGCCGCCTGCCGTGGCGAGCTTTTTCACCTCGCTGTCCTGCGTCTTCTTCTGCTGTTTCGCCGATGCCTGTGGCTCCTGGCTGCCCGCAGATCTCCCCTCCGAACCCAACGGCTGACATGGCTGTTGGGCTTCCTCAGTGCACCCTGTATCCTGCTCACATCCGCTTACATCTTCACATGTTTACTAGTCTCTCTCTCCCAGCTCTATCCCACAATTCCTTTTCTCTGGTTAGCAAATTTCTGTGACCAAATGCAAGCTTCCATTCACAAACACTAACAACTGTTGGAGTTTTCTTCAGTCGTTCTCCTCGTCTCTGAGCTGCATCACCAGACTGACTTCGCCGTGGTGCCGAACATCCATACACTGGTCTTTTTCGATATGACACCAATTGCCGTGGTGACTCCAGCACAGGCATTTCCACAGCTCTGTACTTGGGTTATGATATTGCCAAATCCATTTAACATGAACTATGATATTGCTTCTATAAAACCATAAAAATTAGCTAAAATGCCATTTTCAAATTATATCTTGGTTATTGTACTATTACCATAGTTATTGTAGTAAATATGGCAATGAATCACCCTTTCATTATATTAACAGCAATACAATTCCCAATCAATTAGAAGGTGCACTTCAAATATTTTTTTTCTGGTCTAGATGTCATGGGAGATTAAAGCAGAGCTTATTCTAGCAGCTACTGAATTTATATTTTTATTTCTATGCCTCGGGAGGGTCTGCTTCCAGATTTTTCCTGCACAGGAAACACTTGCCTTCCGTTCCACCCCCTCTTTGCACACAATCACAACATGTTCCCATGAATATGTAAGAAGTGTTACTGGGTACAAGTTTGGCAACAGCCTATGCCTGTTAGAGTACGATGGAGGCTGCCAAACATCGGCTGTTTCTCTGGAAAAATAAAAATTGTGTTTGGCAGCGAGAGCAGAGTAGAATAGCATGAACCCCTCAATCATGGTGCAAAGAAATCACAGACTGTAACATTTCTCATTTTCAGGGGTCAGATATAAATTTTTTCACTCGTCTTTATAAGAGTCCCATGGACTCAAGCTGGAATCATATTCAAACCATCGCGCCGGAAAAATGCAGTCGAGTCAAGAAATGCTGTCGTAGTGCAAAGCAATCGCAGTGATTTTGTTTTTTCGGCTTACTGTTGCAATATGAATCAACCTGCGTGAGCAACTTAAATTTGTGTCGGCATTTTAAAACGCATGCAGTTATAACGAGTTGGCAGCATTAGTTCAAACATAACATCCTGCTCATCATTATTGTCTAATAACTCTTAATTTCCGGCAAAGCCAGTGTGTACATCCAAATATGTATATGCAAATAGGTTGAAAAATGCAATGAAAAAATAAATGTGTTCATAAGATGTTTGATGATATTTAAGATATAAGCATGGAACCACAGCCCAAGATAGTGGGTTTACATGTACAATGAAGCAGTAAGTAGCACATCTCCATAAGTAGCACAGAAAGACTGAACACTGTTATTCACTGTTACTCACTGCAACTGATTCTGCCCTGTGTTGCCCAGGCAAATATGTGAGACCATCGACAAGAGCTGCGGCGCGAAACTATCTGTAAACCTGAAACATGCGGGCGAGTAAAATTCCATTAACGTGTCTTGGGTTTTTTTTATTTTTTTTTTATTGACGTGTCAGGTGGAGTTGGAAAACTCTTTGTTTGAATTCTTATAAAGTGAAATGGCAGAATGTAAGTTAGCCAAAAACAAGAGGATCAACTTTATGACAGCACTATAATTATGGCCTCCTACTAGAAAGGTCTGGAATCGACAATACGCTCCGTGACAAGTGCTTTCTAGTCTGTATCTACACTGAGATACCCAATGAACTCTTATCAGCTCTTTGTACTACAGCTGCCCTAAACATTTTACCACATCAGCACATCATGCTTTCAATGAAGATTCCTGAAAATTTCATTGTTTTTGGTGTCCATTTTTTATCTCTCTTCTCCATGTTATACATATTATACATGTTATTTAGTATCTGGTTAGTACTTCCAGATGTTTACATAAAGCTGTATATCCCTATTATTGATGATAAGAACTATTGACAGTAACACTAATGTACTTTTGTGTAATATCATAATAACAAGACAAAGCATCATATAATATGGTGGACCTAAACTTGAATGCGACCACAAAATCATCCTTAATTTATGTTGCTCATAAGACCTTCCCCTTAATTTAAAGTTTTTAATAAAGCAATAATCAATAACCTTCAGTTCTCAATTTCTGAAAAGCAGGTAGGACCAAATTTCACCTTATTTGCATGTGAATCATGATTATCTGTAATTTCTGCCTTTTCCTCACAAATTTCACAGTCAACCTCCAGTTTTAGTGCAAATAACCTCTTTCCAAGAAGAGAGTGACCCTGATGATATGCAACTGCTGGATTAAAGAACTTGTCAACTCCAATTTCTGCACTGCATACCAATGTATCGCTCTTCAATTATAACTTATTATAACTATATCATGTTTATGACATTGATCCAAATAATTATTTAATGACAATGGTTTCCGCCCAAAGTGGATTTAAATAATTCAGACTCCACTCAAAGGCACTCCCACCTCCTTACTCAGGCTACTGCTGATGTAGGTCAGCTGTGCAATTTATACCTACAACAAAATAAAGCAACACACTTTTTCACTCTCAAACTGTATTTCCAAGATCATTCTGGTGATACATCAACTCACAATGGGTTGAATGACACCTTTGTCATGGCTCGATCGCCTGCATGGCCTTCACTGGCACTATGTAACTTCGGGTTTCGGATAGGAACCCAGGCCCCATGAGAACTTCAAAACATGCTTACTGCTTTGCGGCATACATCACACAACCCCCCTCCCCGACGGCTCTCAAGACCAGCGAGCGAATGTAGAATGAAGCAGAGTTCAAAGTGGTTGTAATGGCTGAAGTGGCGAGGAAACCGAAGAAGGCAAAGGTGTTGTCCGAGGAGACATTTAAAAGAAAAAGAGAAAGCGATTAGAGCCAGGACCAGGGTCAACATTGCACCAGCTTTCACTCGCTGCCGAGAGCTGAAAGAGGAGGAGGGAAGTCCGACCAATGGCGCCCTGGCGTCGTCACTTTAGTACAAAATGTTACCTTCATTCTTCATTCTAGATCTAGTTCTAGTGCATTTGAACTTCCTTTGTGTCATTGAAATCATCTAGTACCCTGTCTATGCTCAGTCTAATAATGGTCTACAGCGATTTATCTAGCTAGCTGGTATCTGACATGCTTGCTAGTTGTCATGCAATCGCTAGCTGGCAAACATTGCTATATTAGTCGCCAGTCGAAATGTATGATCAGAAACGTGTACTTCAGTCCCGTATGGAGTACTGAAGGTAGAAGGTTTATCATGTTTTATTTCAGAAGGATAAGGTAATGATCTGGGTTGGCATGTACTCATGTCGTTTCAGGGATTTTCTGTCATCCCCCCCCCCGACACGTAGGCCTATCTATTAAAAAAAGAAAAACAAAAAAATTGGTTTGTAATAGGATCAGGCACGTATCAATGACAATTTTTTTGTTTGATAGAAAAAAGCCTACCGCTGCATGGTGCTGACCCGGACACTGACATTACCAAGGATGAGGAACAACTAAACCAAGTTGCGTCTACTGATAGCGACTGCTGATTTCAATGGGTTTTTGAATGTGCCAAACTCTGATACAAAGTACTGCGGTATTTTCACTTGTTAGGACTGTATGACACTCAGTGGAAATCAAACTTTCTGGAAGGCAAGAATCCACTTTGCTGCACCTTTCTGTGATGGATGCCCGTCACAAGATGGCGGCCAGACTTGCACATTGAAATCGTAACATAGCGCCTGTAGTTTATATAGCTTGTTGACTGCAACAATGTTGTTTTCCATTATCATTGTCGTTATAGTTGAAGTGTGGACTTCGCCATCTACGTGGGTTAGACCGATTTTTAAGTCTCCCTTACCAGGTCTGTAGACATGGTTGATTGGATCGCACGTTACATGTCCTGCTTCAGAAAGTTTGCTGGTGTCGTTGACTTGTCAACAAATGCACATGCGACATTTGTTACAGACAATACTGTTTACCAACTGTAGGAGGACACCGCGAGTGATCCGGGGTCCGGACTACATAGTTTTGCTTTAAATACCGATGGGAATTTAATCTCTTGTCTCGACTTATTTGATTAGTTGAAAAATAATTGAATTGATTCTCAAAAAACAGCACAAGAAAAAATGGTTACTGTATGGCATGTGCTGTAAATTTAACCTGGACATCAAATCATTAAGCTCAAAATTTATCATTCAGAAATTTGACCACTCAGAAAAGCTCTTTTACTCCAGATTATATGGTTATAGCCTCTTTTTTTTTTAATCAAAACTAGTGACGTTAAACTTGGTATTTCCTGCTGGACCATCAGATAAAATCCTGAACTGCATTCGGAGATTTCCAAAGATCGGGTTTTCTGTTATTACTAACTCTGCATCCACATGATGCACAAGATCTTTGAGGAATTTCTGCAAAGAGAAGCTGCTCTCAATGACTTTTAAAATCAAGGTTCAAAAAACATGAGAAAGGCAATCAAAAGCTCTGGCAGAGGAAGGTTCTGTAAGCATGAAGCTACGGAGCTCTCCATCTCCAAAAACTGTTTTTTTTAAGTAAATGATTGAGAGGATTAACAGCAACCATGTTTTCATAGCTTTTTAGGAAATATTTACCAAGGTTGCCAAATCTAGTGGAGACCACTTTGTTTATATTAATCACCAATTTTCACTGTACATAAGCAAAAGCCATTGTTTCATGAGCTTTAAAATGACAACTTAGGGATTAATTATCTTAACGTGTCTCCTTGCAGGAAACAGTTAAAATGTCTTTACATTAACATTCATACAAACACAGAACTCTGTCCCATTACTACAGTACCTGGCCTCCCTTTAAAATCCTCCTCCATCCTCTCAGGTGTATAAACCCTGCTGCTGATCCATATCCCAGCGTATAATGTACTCACCATCTCCTCAACGGTACCATTACTAATGCCACGTGAAGGGTCCATTACTAATGCCATGTGAAGGGTCAGGGATGTACGGAAGAGTCTCTGATGGGACACACCGCCCCAGCTGTGGCGTCAGTAAAGAGTGTTTTAGCTTCAGTCAACCAGGCCTTGAGGTCTCAAGTTTCAGCAGCATCATGTATCAGGACTATGGGACTCTGCTCTAATGAACCCTGGAAGCTTTTTCAAAAGGACAGACAGATGGATCCTGATGCCAAAGTGTCTGTTGGTCAGTACTGGGTACGAGAGGCTGCATTTAGGTTATAGACTTCACGAACAAAAAAAGAAAAAAACTGTATGTGCTTGAAACAAAATCTGTAATCTGAATTGGCCCACAGCCAAAACAGACTCAAATCTCACCGACAGTCTGTCATGTGACTGTTAACTGCAGCCCACAAATCTCACCGACGGTCTGTCATGTGACTGTAAACTGCGGCCCACAAATCTCACCGACAGTCTGTCATGTGACTGTAAACTGCAGCCCACAAATCTCACCGACGGTCTGTCATGTGACTGTAAACTGCGGCCCACAAATCTCACCGACAGTCTGTCATGTGACTGTAAACTGCGGCCCACAAATCTCACCGACGGTCTGTCATGTGACTGTAAACTGCAGCCCACAAATCTCACCGACGGTCTGTCATGTGACTGTAAACTGCAGCCCACAAATCTCACCGACGGTCTGTCATGTGACTGTTAACTGCAGCCCACAAATCTCACCGACGGTCTGTCATGTGACTGTAAACTGCGGCCCACCGATGTTTGGAAGACAAGAAGCAAGTTTACAAGGACAAAAATTCCAAAATGTGAACAGAAATACAAACATGGGGCCGGTTCTGAAAAAAGTCTGATCAGCAGGCTCAGGAACACGAGAAGTTTGAAGGTTTTTTTTTTTTTTTTTGGAAATGAAGGAAATCTGGTCTCCGGTAGTTTACACTGCCCGGGGCTTGTTACGCAGAGTAACAATCTGTATCATCAGTTTTACTGCAGAATTTTTGCTTTGAGAATTACATTTTTGCAAGGCCAGCCACCCACACTCATCAGCACCACACGGTGACAGACAACTGTGACCATGAGAATGAGGGAGACATATTTTGATCGTCTGAGCCGAGTTATAACACTAAACACCTAACAGCGTGTGTGATACTGAGCCTGCGTAACCTGCTCAGTTATACTGAATATATTCCTAAACACACCAAACACGGGCTCCAACGAAATCATATCCCTTAAAAAAAAAAAACTACAGGAATACCATAAAAAATTAACTCCAAAAACTATCAGTATTACTGTAGTAATTGTATGTTTTTTTGAACACCGTATAGAAGGTTTAAGTATTACTATTGAAATATTGTCAGGCTACCATAGCTAATAAAATAGCACTGCAGAAAAAACTCTGATAATACCACAGCTGGTGACACATATTATAGAACACTAAAACCACACTATAGAGCACTATACAATTCTTACAGTAAACTATTGTAATCCTTTTTCATTTTCATAAAGGATGCCTTTACAGGATCAGTACAGGTCTGTGGAATCTAGAGAATAGCAGGTCTTTTTAAGTTTTAAGTTTCATACCAAAACCAATAAAGCTATGGACCGGACACTCTTCATAAGCCCTGAGGCATAACCCAGTAACACTGCAGTGCGGGCCTTCATCTGTCGGCTAAACTAAGGGAGAAATAAGACATGTATCACCAAGACGGCCTTCTGATCCACATACACCACTAACGAGCTGAAAAGCACACCCTTACAGAGAAACTCTTATACCGTCGTTTCACCGGCCTATCAGACAGCCTTTGATCAGATGGGAAAACAGGAACAGACACAGCATGGTGCTGTGAAACTTCCAGCTCTCGAGTTCTCTGAGAACACCTGTTTCCCATCCAAACATCGGGCAATTCTGGCCCAGGAGAAAAGCAGAGTATCTGGCCAGTCAAGTGCTTTACTCACAAGTGTTAAAAAATTACAAGCAAAAAAAGAAATAAACAAATAAATAAATGGGATGGTAAGAGTCTTCTGCATCTGAGCTTTTCCTGAAATGAGGAGACAGGATTCTAACATGCTACCATTGTCAGTGAAAAATACAAAAATAAAATAAAGAAATACTGATTCAAGCCAGTTAGCTTTGCTTATTTTGTCCACCCATGCTCTCCTAATGAGATAAATGATGAGCCATCGCTGTTACTCACTGCAGTGAAGGAGGGTCAGGCCAAAGATCTTTACAGTGGACGCTCCGCTCAGACACTGCACTAATAGGAATCTAAGAATTACAGTGTCTTCTGTCTGACACAAAATGACAGCAGGGATTTCTGTAAGCGAATTACAGGCAAAGGCCTAGATATTACAATGGCAGTATTATTACTGCTCTAAAAACAAACAAACAAACAAACAAAAAACACACACACACACACAATTATAAACACACAGGCGCGGAGGCTGAAGTGCTCATGCTGTAAATTAAATGCACAGATGGGTAAATTTATGATTTATGATGGCATAGCATCACTATTTACAACTAGAGATGCACTAATACGATAATGATGACACTACACTGATGCCCTGTTGTTCACACAACGCAACCAGCCGAGCGTCACCAGCACTGCGTAAGCGTTCCTTTCTTCTGTGGAATCAGGCGACATGTACAAAACATTTCAAACCGCAACATTCCAATACATGTTATTTTTACATTGAAATGATATTTGTTTTCACAAAGCTTCAGGGCCAAATGCATTCTGTTTATTTTAGACTTGGCTCAGAAAAGAAAAACATTTAATATGCATTTTAGGTGTAATGTATGACAGAGAAATCTGGCACCAGTACCTCTTTTTGCTTATAATTGTTGGTGTATGTACCAGAATAGTTGAAGAAATCAGGTATCACAGAAATAACACAGTCTGCGTCGTGTTTACTGGTGCTGAAATAGACTCCTTCATCTGTCAAAATATCAACAATTATTGATCACCGGGGTCCGGCGCTGCCCGAATGCTGATGTTGTTGTGGTGAGAAGAGACTGAAACCTCTCAAATTCATCATTCAGCCCATTGGATTATCGAAAACTCATTGAATGGTGTTACATTTTACTGTTAAATTAATGTGATCCATTTGATTACAATGATCATTTATAATGAGTAAAGACCCACAGTCAAATACAAAATTTGGGATTGAGTTGAACGCTTGTTCATTGTTTCAAATAAAAATTGAATTATCCAAGTAAGTGAAATTGCATTTTTGCTTCATAACTTCAAATGACTAAGGCTAATGTTTGTAGGGACAGTATAACCGCGGGACTGGGCTGCGCTTGTGTTTGAGTAACACAGCTCTTCCCATGCAAATGCCAGTTAGATTAAAGCAGGCACTATATACCCAACTGAATCAAATGAATTCTGTTGAACAAATATGTCCCCTTACAACCATATGAGCCCCTCCTGCAGATGTCATTGCCTGAAATACTCAGGTGTAAGCAGGCCTGTCAGACTGCACAATGAATGCAGAAGTCCACTCAATGGAATTGATTTTATAACATTACAAGCATGTATGGCAGCACTGATTTGGCTTGACACCGTCACACCTGAAAGACTGAATCCACAAACGGAGTTAATGGGATTAAGTTTGTCTTCTTCTCTTTTAAAGTCATTACGAGGTTTCTAATCTGCCCGCATAGCGTGGATCAGAATCCTGGAGCTCCGAGGCTGCTGATGCGATCCGGCCCTGAGACTCTCTGCTGTGATTGAATAGGAGCCGATGGCTGAAATACCACTGCCACAGAGCACCAGCCACCTGTCAATTTAGCCCCCATCCGCCAGTGTAGACGAACGGCGGTTTTGAGAGACAAGGATAGGCCCGAGGGACGGTGCACAAAAGAGATGGGCGGCTGACCACCACTCAGGTGAAATTGAATTGGAAATCTTCCATGCCTCATTAGCATGACAAAGGCCCGTGTGGCTTTAGACAAAGGGCCGCTTTTTAATGGAGAAAATCAATCTTTCTCAGGGCCCCGCCATTGTTCTGCCCAGCCAAACAGGTGTTCCTTCAATGGTCCTTAATCAAAAGTGTCAAAACAAATTTAGAAGTTATCTCTCTGTCTCTGCTGCCACTGTGTGTGTAAGTGTGTGAAAGTATGTGCTGTGGGGAGTGTGTGTGTGTGAGCCCATAAGTGAATGAGAGAGTGTGTGTGTGTGTGTGTTTGTATGTGTGAGCCCATAAGTAAATGAGAGTGTGTGTGTGTGTGTGTGTGGGGTGTGTGTGTGTGTGTGTGTGTGTGTGTGTGTGTGTGTGTGTATGTGTATGTGTGAGCCCATAAGTGAATGAGAATGTGTGTGTGTGTGGGTGTGGATATTGCATGTGAGCTATGTGAGTGTTAAAATGCAGTAGGAGATTCCAGCAGCAGGAGTTTCATGATCCGAACATTTTCTGGCGAGTCAAGCGCTAAAGCCTCATTCTCAACCAAAACAATCTGATCAGGAGACTAATGTAGCGACTCATGCACAAACACAACCCGAAGGACAGCAGGACTCACACCTGAGTGAGCAACTCAGCTGCAGAAAGCTCTGTAATTCATCAGGTGTGCAGGCGTGTTTAAAATTACAGAAAATTTGGAATGAAGAAAATGTGATGGGGGAGGGCCAAAATGCACCAGGGCTCTATTTTTGTGCCTTCCCCAACAGAGAGGCATTAGGCAGTAATATTATACATCACTTTGTCCATCGCAAGCAGCATATTTATTGGCTTCGCCCAGTTTGAAAGTTTCCTCTCTTAAAATTTAGGTGTTTGCATCTCAAGAAGTTGGACGGGGCAAAACCAGCTGTGCCCATGCAGTGCTAGTAGTATGTTTGTTTCTCATTCTGTGAACTCTTTTGGGGAATTGAGGAGAAAATTCACCTATGTTTTTAAAATGAGAGTTTGTACCTGCAACAATTCCCTTGTGCAATCCATTTTTAATTGCGTTTTCTTAAACTCAAGACTACGGCAGCAGTGGCATTTTATATGTGTAATGGACGCTTTAGTATTATTATTATTATTTTTTTTATTTTTTATCTTTTGCTGTGGTCTTTTTATATGTATATTTGTATTTGTTAGTCTTTTTATATGTATAGTGTATATGGACTGACATGTCTGAAATAAAATTCAATTCTATTCTATTCTATTCTATTCTATTCTATTCTATTCTATAAAGCTGATGCACTGTAATGCTCATGACACAAACCTTGACTGCTTTTCACTCTCTCACCCAAACTAGCTTTGAGGAAAAATCCTAAACCATTATGGTATTTTCATGGGAGGAAATCACAGCAGCAGAGCAGTTCCAAAATAAAGACATATTGTTACCTTCCCATTATCGATTTAGTTATTTAACCAAAGCCAACAAAATGGTGAGGGAGACTGATGGGGGGGGGGTTTAAACTTGAATATTTTCTCTGTGTGGGGACAAGACAAATGATGAACTTCAGTCTTTCCTTATTTCAGTGCCATGAGAGCCATTTTGTATTCAGATTAAATCTCCAACATCTGATCATACAGAATACATTACCTAGTGAGACAACCACTATCCCTCGCAAATGCCTCCAAGCATTACGACATGACAGATTCCTATAATACCCACAGCACCATGAGACAGATTCCTATAATACCCATGGCACCATGAGACAGATTCCTATAATCCCCACTGCACCATGAGACAGATTCCAATAATACCCACTGCACCATGAGACAGATTCCTATAATCCCCACTGCACCATGAGACAGATTCCAATAATACCCACTGCACCATGAGACAGATTCCTATAATACCCACTACACCATGAGACAGATTCCTATAATACCCACTGCACCATGAGACAGATTCCTATAATACCCACTGCACCATGAGACAGATTCCTATAATACCCACTGCACCATGAGACAGATTCCTATAATACCCACTGCACCATGAGACAGATTCCTATAATACCCACTGCACCATGAGACAGATTCCTATAATACCCACTGCACCAAGAGACAGATTCCTATAATACCCAGTGGCCTTTTATTGTGGACAGTCTAAGGTACACCTGTGCACTAATCATGGTGTCTGATGAGCATCTTGATGTGGCACACCTGTGACGTGGGATGGATTGTCTCAGCAAAGCAAAAGTGCTCACTGTCACACATTTAGACAGATTTGTGAACAATGTTTGAGAGAAATGGTAATATTGTGTATCTGGAATGAATTTTAGATCTTTGAGTCCATCTCATGACAAATGGGAGCAAAAACAAAAGTGATGCGTTTATTTTTTTGTTGGGTGTAAAACAGAAGCAGCCAGGGACTCAAGCTCCAGTCACCTGCATCTCAGCTGTATATCCTAACCACTAGGCTATACCATTTTGCAGTTGTTTCAAGCTCAAATGGCCAATATAAAGAATGAGTCAAGAAAACAAGTCAGTCACGTTGTTTGTACTGTTGTGCCCTCAGTATTCACGCATTTCTGCCAGAAAACAACTTTGAAAATGACTGTTGAATATTTTACGGATAATTATACCAAAAATACCACAAACAGACCTGTTAAGCGTTTATATTGTCACGCTATTTAAGTACATTTGAATGGCCCGTGGACTCGGTTTGACGCACTGGGAACGCAAGGCTCTAGCTGAGGCAAGCTTTGTGCGATAATGCTGGTTTAAGGCTTGTTGGAAACGCCAGAAGCCATATAATCAAATGGCTTTTGGTAAAATCTTACTGACAGCATCACCGATCACAGAGAGGAAAATGCATTGCAAGCAAGCTGAATGGTGAGGAACTGAGACCTTTGAAGCAATGCTTGAGAAGAAAAATATGCTTAAATGAGAATTCCAGAGTGAAATTGACTTGGGGGGTATTGAAACATGATAACGAGTACTAACCTTTGTTGAATACCTCACCTCCGTACACACGCAACATTTCAAAATATATGGCTTTTTAGCCGAAGCTCCCAACAGGGTTACAATGGTAGTGAATCGGGCACAATGTTGCCATGCAAAGAAATTGCTATTTTTTTCATCATTAACAAGGCTCAAAGTAGCTCCACACTTGATCGCTAGAATTCCGAGGGCGCTTAGATTTAAAACTAGGCACTGAGAACTTTGAAAATGCACAGGTAGCTGATTAAAAAAGATTGTTTATGCAAACCTAACCATGAGGTAGCTTCCAGTCGCCTCCATCTTGAAAGTCACGATGAGGCGATTGACGAGCACAAACCAATAGGAAGGATAGGGGAACAGATTGCAATCTATTTGTTCGTGCTCGTCACTTGACTTATTGAGAGTTTCAAGATGGAGGCGACTGGAAGCTGCATCGAGGTATTGTATGCATAAACTTTTTTAATAAACTATCTGTGCATTTACAAAGTTCTCAGTGCCTCATTTTAAATCTCTGGGCCCTCGGAACTCTAGCGATCAAGTGTGGATCAAGTTTTTGGAGGATATACAGTGCTTCAAAAATGTATTGGACCATCTGTCATAAAAAAATGAGAAACACAAATATATTTAAGAAAGTTGTGGAAAACGAAAAATCATTTGGTTATTTCTTTTACAAATAACGAACTGAAACCTGTTAATAGTCCTCACATTCATATATATATATATATATATATATATATATATATATATATATATTTTTTTTTTTTTTTTTTTGACCTCTTTTGGCCTTGATAACAGATTGCATTCTTGCATTCAATCACAAAAACTATTTTTCATGTTCAGGAATGCAAGAAAATAATTATTATGATGTTATTTGGCATCTTAATCAAAAAATAATAATGTGCTTAACTATTTTTTCTGCTTTTTTGTAAAACAGTACATTCGAAAAATTCATGGATAACAGCAATAATTGTTGTAGCATTAAAAAATATCATTTCATTTAAAAGAGTTTGTGAATACTGGTGGATTTACCAGTACAGAAACATAACAATTATTTTGGTTATTACCAACACTGTTCATTTTGGGCAGCTGTGGCATAATATCTTACATTGAGTGGTGGCCCTAATAAATTTGCATAGTAAATCAATAAAAGCAGTGAATAGCACTTATTTTGCAGATTAACTAGAATTAGATAAGCAAGTAGTCATTAATTAGCTACGTCGGTTACGTATTTACAAGGCTGATTAGCTTATTCACTTGCTACCGAGTTTTTATGCTGACAAACGCTGGCCAAAGATGACTGGCTATTAATGTAAATTTGTGCTTTTCCCAAAACTGTAGGTAAACATTAATAAGTAGACCTTAAAGTAGCTGACAAATTAGCTAATTAGCACCAGGCTAACCTGTCAAATGTGACAAGGTGGATAGCTGAATTCTAATATGCTATTAGCTCCTCCTGTCCAGGAATTAGGGGAATTATGGGATGTGTGGTTTTATAGACTACAAAGAGGCTTAGCATGTCGGCAAAAAATTAAAATGATTTTAAGTATAGTTCACTACGGTCTAGAAAAATGACATTTATAGTCACTTGGATATATGACACAAAATCACAAAATTGATGGAGGCTTGAATACAACAAGAAGTGCTTGAAAAGTGAATATTTATAAAATTCTATGTGTTAAATGAATGGCAACACTGGGTTCCAACACCAGTGTGACATCGTCACCTCAGTACTCAAGAATACCCACAACATCTTTCAGACGGACTCCTATAACACCCACAGCATCCTGGCACAGACTCCTATAATACCCTCGGTATCCTGAGACAGGCTCCGCTTACAGAACAGAAATCAGGCTTTTGCTAATTTAGGTTTTTCTTTTTCTTTTGTCTTGTGGTCTTTATTCTGGTCTTGTTTACACTCGCAGCTGATGTTCCTGTCAGGTCTGCGGAAATGTTGGGCCTCAGTGGTCGTGCTCTTCCTGTGCGGATTTCTCCTCTCCTCAAACACAATAGAGCGAGGGCTGAGAGGAGGAAGCAAACCTATAATTCCTGTGGGTCAGCTCATTTCATTTCTCTGCTAAATAAACAAATGCATATTAAACATTTTTTGTTTAAATTATTCAGATGCTATTGACGCTGGTTTTCAGGGGCCTGTGCATACATCCTCGCGCCTACACATGTTCCCATGTAGAAGAACAAATCCTATGACATCCTTCGAAGCATTTTCTTTAGGTGATATTATGGTTTACCCTAGAACCCTAGAACACTATCGCCGGGTGATTTTCACCTGAGCAGACGTGTTTACGTGATTTTCATTATGTTGCGTTTGTCTGAGTGTTATGGGTCCCTGGGCAGCTTCAGCATTGTCTTTCACATCTTTGAAGGCATGGGTGTTTTGTTTACCTCAGGGTACTTTTTTCATTTTGTTAGACATGGCACAGTTGAAAATAAAAGAACACTACTCTAATTTGTCATGTATTGTCATATTTTGATGACAAGTACTTTTTATTAGGTATTTTACTATATCGGGAAAAATCACCTGGCGTTAGTGATGGCGTTACTAATTTTAGCAATAGTGTTCTAGGGTTAACAGATTTCAGTCACACTGCCAGCCCTCTGTCCATGATACCAGCAGCTATGCTTCTGAATGCTTGAATGTCTGAGTGCTTTTGCAGCCTAACTGAGCACCTTCTCCACCGGATACTATGTACAGCATCATTCTGTCTATCACCAAGGAGCAAAGACTAATTTGTAAATTATCAGCTAAAAGGGGAGGTTTCCCTCCGTGATGCACATGCAAGCACAGTGCACAGACATACCTGAAAACATACAAACACAAAAACACACAAATGCACAGGAATACAGGCTCAAACACATACACACACACATACACACTGTAATGTGAATATAGGCCACTGGATGACAGTATTTACCTTTTTTTTTATTCAGCTCAGACTGGAGCTATGTTTAGACATGTCCTGGACATGTCTGGGGCAAGTCCCCGAAAAGTAAAAAAAAGAGGTCTAAATGTGGGTGGGGTCTGCAAAAGAGTATATAAGGAAAAGAATTGAGACAATAAAGTAGTAGGAGAAATTGCAAGAAGAAGGATACATGTGACCAGACCTGTCATTCTGTTCAAGACCTGTGAAGTTTCTTTTGTGGATTTTTGCCTGTGTTAGAGCATTTTTTTTTCCTTACCCAGGACATCACCAAGCCACCCCAACAATAGGGACTGTAAATATTTCTGTTTTTTTTTGTGTTTATTCAATCTTGGTCTTTAGTTGTAGGTTAGTGTTAATCTTTGTCTGTTAATTAAATTTGTTTAAGTTTTAAATTGTGTCTGTCATCCCTTGCTGTTGCTGTTGTGTAGTAAATTGTAATAACAAATTGGGGCCATAACAAATTGGGGGCTCGTCCGGGATAGACCATTGTGTGAGTAATTTATTGAAAATCTAACATTCCAAATTGTGAAATTGTTGTTGTGAATTTTCCTAAAAATATTGACTGATCAACAGCAATGGATGATTTCTTGGCATCACCAACCGTTGAGGTTTTGAAGTCTTTTAAAAAGACAGAACTGCTAGAAATTTGCAGACATTTGGAGCTGACAGAGGTAAAACCAGCCATGCGAAAAGCAAGATTGGCTAGAGAGATAGTTGAATATTACATTGATGAAAATGTGTTTGCACCAGGAGATCTGGAACAGTTTCCAGTGGAAAATCCAAATATAGAAATGGAACTTAAATTAAAAATGCTAGAGAAAGAAAGGGAGGAAAGAGGAGAAGAAAGGGAGGAAAAAGAAAAACAAAGAGAATTTGAGAGGGAAGAAAGAGAGAAAGAAAGGGAAGAAAAAGACAGAGAGATTTTGAATTAGAGAAATTCGATAGAGAAGAAAGACTCCAAATGGAGGAACTAAAAATAAAAATTGCAACTGAAAATCAATTTTGTGCCAGTCAGGAGGTAAAACTGGTGCCTCCATTTTCGGAAAAGGATGTTGACAACTATTTCCAGTGTTTTGAAAAGGTAGCAAAGAGTTGCCAGTGGCAAAAGGAACACTGGCCTCTGATGTTGCAAACTGTCCTCAAGGGTAAAGCTCAACAAGCCTATTCGGCTTTGTCTGCAGATGATTCCTCTGATTATGAGGTTGTCAAAAGGGTTATTTTGAGAGCTTATGAGTTGGTTCCAGAGGCTTACCGACAGAAATTCAGAGGTCTGAAGAAATCTGAAAATCAGACTTATGTTGAATTTGCTAATGAGAAGCAGGTTTGCTTTGAGCGCTGGTGTACTTCTATGGAGGTCAAGGATGATTTCAACTCACTAAAAGAGATGGTGTTAGTTGAAGAATTCAAGAACTGTGTTAAAGATGATGTTAAGACCTACCTTAATGAGAAGCAAGCACTGAATTTGCAATCAGCTGCCAAATTTGCAGATGAATATGTTCTCACACATGTAATGTGAATATAGGCCACTAGATGGCAGTATTTACCTTTTTTTGTTAAGCTCAGACTGGAGTCATGTTTAGACATGTCCTGGACATGTCTGGGGCAAGTCTCAGAAAATAAAAAAAAGAGGTCTAAATGTGGGTGGGGTCTGCAAAAGAGTATATAAGGAAAAGAATTGAGACAGTAAAGTAGAAGGAAAAATTGCAAGACGAAGGATACGTGTGACCAGACCTGTCATTTCTGTTCAAGTCCTGTGAAGTTTCTTTTGTGGATTTTTGCCTGTAAAAGAGCCTTTTCCTCACCCAGCACATCACCAGAAAACCCACAAGGACTGTAAATATTTCTGTTTTTTTTTATTCAGTCTTGGTCATTTAGTTGTAGGTTATTGTTAGTTATTGTCTTTGTTCATTAAATGTGTTTGAGTTTTTAAAACTGTGTCTGTCATCCCTTGCTGTTGCTGTTGCTGTTGTGTTGTAATGTAATAACAAATTGGGGCCATAACAAATTGGGGGCTCGTCCGGGATAGACCATTTTGTGAGTAATTTATTGAAAATCTAACATTTCAAATTGTAAAATTGATTTTTTTAATTGAATACATATATATTGACAACAGCAATGGATGATTCCTTGGCATCACCAACCGTAGGGGTTTTGAAGTCTTTTAAAAAGACAGAACTGTTAGAAATATGCAGACATTTGGAGCTGACAGAGGTAAAACCAGCCATGCGAAAAGCAAGACTGGCTAGAGAGATAGTTGAATATTACATTGATGAAAATGTGTTTGCACCAGGAGATCTGGAACAGTTTCCAGTGGAAAATCCAAATATAGAAATGGAACTAAAATTAAAAATGCTCGAGATTGAAAGGGAGGAAAGAGAAAAAGAAAGGGAGGAAAAAGAGAAACAAAGAGAATTTGAGAGGGAAGAAAAAGAAAACAAAGAGAATTTGAGAGAGACAAAGAGGAAAGAGCAGAAACAGAGAGACAGAGACAGAGAGATTTTGAATTAGAGAAATTCGATAGAGAAGAAAGACTCCAAATGGAGCTACTAAAAATTAAAATTGAAACTAAAAATAAATTTTGTGCCAGTCAGGAGGTAAAACTGGTGCCTCCATTTTCGGAAAAGGACGTAGACAACTATTTCCAGTGTTTTGAAAAGGTAGCAATGAGTTGCCAGTGGCCAAAGGAACACTGGCCTCTGATGTTGCAAACTGTCCTCAAGGGTAAAGCTCAACAAGCCTATTCGGCTTTGTCTGCAGATGATTCCTCTGATTATGAGGTTGTCAAAAAGGTTATTTTGAGAGCTTATGAGTTGGTTCCAGAGGCTTACCGACAGAAATTCAGAGGTCTGAAGAAATCTGAAAATCAGACTTATGTGGAATTTGCTAATGAGGAGAAGGTTTGCTTTGAGCGCTGGTGTACTTCTATGGAGGTCAAGGATGATTTCAACTCACTAAAAGAGATGGTTTTAGTTGAAGAATTCAAGAACTGTGTTAAGGATGATATTAAGACCTACCTTAATGAGAAGCAAGCACTGAGTTTGCAATCAGCTGCCAAATTTGCAGATGAATATGTTCTCACACATAAGTCCAAATTTCAGTCTAGCAGTAACAATAGATGGTCCCAATTTCAGAAAAAGGGTTACGGTGATACCCAAGATTCTTCACCCAAAGACAAAGACAAATCTGGTGATGGTGCTCAGAAATCCAGGTCTGATCAAAGTGTGAAAGCTGACAGTAACAAAAGTGGTCTAGTTTGCAGTTATTGCAAGAAATCTGGTCATGTTACAACTAACTGTTGGTTCCTTAAAGCTAAGAAAGAAAAAGAAAAGGATACCAAACTAAATGCCTTTGTGAAAACAAGGTTAGAAACCCCTGTAGTAGATAACCAATCTGCTAAATTACCTGCTTCTTGAGGGGCTAAAAAGCCTAATACAGCTGACTTTGTGAGGGAGGAATTTCTTCCATTTGTGTCAGAGGGATTTGTGGCTCTGAATGAGCATACTACTCCTGTCCCCATATATATCTTAAGGGATACCGGAGCTTCTCAGTCACTTTTGTTGATGGACTCCTTGGAGTTACGTGATGAGACCGCTTCAGGGGATTTCATACTTGTACAAGGTATTGAAGGGAGGACCGTATCTGTACCCCTGCGCTCTATATTCTTGAAGTCAGATTTAGTTACAGGACAGGTAAAGGTGGGACTTATGTCAAGTCTACCTATAAAGGGTGTTTCTCTGTTGCTAGGCAATGACCTGGCTGGGGGCAAAGTAGTTCCCCCTGTACATCTTACTTCACAGCCGAGCACTGAAGATGGGGATGAGGACCCATCTCTGTATCCTTCTTGCGCAGTGACTCGTGCTAAGGCCAAGAAGGCTAAAGAAGAAGATGTTGTGGTGCCGTCCAGCACATTGAATAGTCAGGACTCAGGTGGTTCGCCTCATGACTCTGATTGGCCTACTATGGTTTCTCCGTTTGAGGACTTATCAGATACTTTTATCAGTTCTCTATTCAGCCAGCCGGATGAGTTTGGTGATTCTGATGTCTCTGGGGACTTGTCTCTGTCCAGAAAGCGGTTGATTGAGGAGCAAACGAATGATCCTGAAATTTGTGTACTAAAGAGGAAAGCCCTACCTGATAAAGAAATAGACGCAGTTCCAGTTGGGTATTATCTCAAGGATGGTGTGTTGATGCGGAAGTGGCGCCCTCCTGATATCCCTGCCAATGCAGATTGGGCAGTGGTCAGGCAAATTGTTGTTCCGAAGGTCTACAGGAATGAGATCTTAACAATGGCTCATAGTTTACCTTTAGGAGGTCATCTTGGTGTTAACAAGACTGTTGATAAGATCATGAAACACTTCTTTTGGCCTGGGCTTCGGAAAGACGTTTCCAACTTTTGCAAAACCTGTCACACTTGTCAGGTAGTTGGAAAACACCAGTTAGACCCACCTGTAGCTCCATTGCAGCCTATCCCAGCATTTGGGGAGCCATTCTCAAGGGTCATTGTTGATTGTGTTGGTCCATTACCCAAGACTAGATCTGGAAATCAGTACTTGTTGACAATCATGTGTGCATCTACCAGATTCCCCGAAGCCATACCTCTACGTAACATCAAGGCAACTGCAATCTCGAAGGCTTTGATAAAGTTCTTCACGTTGTTTGGCCTTCCCAGGGAAATTCAGTCAGACCAAGGTAGCAATTTCACTTCAGGATTGTTTCAGCAGGTTGTGTATGAACTAGGTGCAAAGCAGATTCTTTCTATTGCCTATCATCCAGAAAGTCAGGGTGCCTTAGAGCGGTTTCATTCCACCCTCAAGACAATGATGAGGACTTATTGTTATGACCATGAGAAAGACTGGGATGAAGGTGTTCATTTGCTGTTGTTTGCAGCTAGAGAAGCAGTGCAGGAGTCTACTGGATTCAGTCCATTTGAGCTAGTGTTTGGTCATGAAGTGAGAGGACCTTTGCTATTATTGAGTGAACAATGGCAAGAGGAAGAGCCGCACACCAGTCTGTTAGACTATGTTAGCAAGTTCAAGGAAAGATTGCGTGCAGCTTGTGACCTAGCCAAAGAGAACTTGAAATCAAGTCAGGGAAAAATGAAAACTTGATATGATCATAAGGCTAGAAGCCGTGAGTTTAAACCAGGAGACAAGGTCCTTGTGTTGTTTCCCTTGCAGTCCAATCCATTGCAGGCTAGATTTCATGGTCCTTATGAAATTCTGACAAAACTCAATGATCTCAATTACACTGTGAAGACTCCAGATAGGAGAAAACCAAAACAATTGTGTCACATTAACATGCTGAAGCCTTATCATGACAGAAATGCTAGGGTTGCAGCTGTCACTTCAGATTCTCCTATGGTCAAAACATGTGAAGATGAGGGGGAGTTTCAAGATGATGAACCTAGAATTAAAGCTGAAGTTCTTTCATGTAAATTGTCAAATTCTGAAGTGTTGCAAAATCTTGATGTAAAACTCCAGCACTTAGAACCCTCACAGAGAGATCAGTTTGAGAGGTTGATCAAGAAATATGAGGATCTGTTTCCTGATGTTCCAAAGAGAGTTTCTATAGCCTCTCATGATGTAGATGTTGGTGATGCCAAACCAATTAAACAGCATCCGTTCCGGATGAATCCTGAAAAGAGAAAGATTGCTGAGAAAGAGGTTGAGTACATATTAGAACATGATATTATCAGACCCTCCAACTCAGATTGGAGTTCACCCTGTGTGCTAGTTCCAAAACCTGATGGAAGTACTAGATTCTGTTCAGATTATCGAAAAGTCAATGCTGTAACTAGAACTGATGTGTTTCCAATACCTAGGATTGATGATTGTATTGATAGAGTAGGGCAAGCAAAGTTTCTGACCAAGATTGATTTATTGAAGGGTTATTGGTGTGTGCCTTTAACTGAGAGGGCCAAGAGCATCTCTGCTTTTGCCACACCATCTGGGTTGTACCAGTATGAAGTCCTACCCTTTGGGATGAAAAATGCCCCAGCCACATTCCAAAGGATGATGCAGTCTACAATCGCCGGATTGCCACACACGGGTGCATACATCGATGACCTGATCACATGGAGTGACTCCTGGGAAGAACATCTAAAAGATGTAGAGACGTTGTTCCAGCGCCTGACCCAGGCTAACCTGACTGTTAACCTGAACAAGAGTGACTTTGGTTGTGCTACTGTCACCTATCTTGGCTACGTCATAGGCCAGGGTAAGGTGGCACCCATAAATGCTAAAGTCCAAGCCATCATGGACTTTCCAGTTCCTGACAACAAAAAAGCTTTGCGCCGCTTCCTTGGAATGATCGGGTACTACCGCAAGTTCTGCAAGAACTTTGCTGAGATTGCTCTCAGTCTAACTAACCAACTGAAGAAAGGCGTAAAGTTCACTTGGGATGATGCATGCCAGAGAGCCTTCGATCGCCTGAAGTCTCTGCTGTGTCACTTCCCCGTGCTCAAATCTCCTGACTTCAACAAACCGTTCTCCATCGCGGTCGATGCTAGCGACCAAGCTTGTGGATCTGTGCTCCTACAGAGAAGTGAATCTGATGACATTGAGCATCCCGTGGCATACTTCTCCAGGAAGTTCAATCGCCACCAAACAAACTATTCCACAATAGAGAAGGAACTGTTGGCTCTCGTCCTTTCTTTACAACATTTTGAAGTTTATGTTTGTACAGGGAAAAAGCCAATGATTGTGTACACTGACCACAATCCGTTAATGTTTTTGAGTAAGATGAAAAACAAGAATCGGAGATTGTTGAATTGGAGTTTGATTTTACAGGAGTTTGACTTGGAAATTAAGCATGTGAAGGGTACAGACAATGTAATTGCTGATTGCTTATCCCGTGTTTGAATATGTATATATATATCATGTGTTTATTTGAATATTGTATGATATGTATATATAGACAAGTGTTCACTTAACCATTTTGTATTGAAAAGAAAAATTTTGCCTTTATGAGTCAAAATTTTTCCCTTTTGGAATGGAGGTGTAATGTGAATATAGGCCACTGGATGGCAGTATTTACCTTTTTTTTAATTCAGCTCAGACTGGAGCTATGTTTAGACATGTCCTGGACATGTCTGGGGCAAGTCCCCGAAAAGTAAAAAAAAAGAGGTCTAAATGTGGGTGGGGTCTGCAAAAGAGTATATAAGGAAAATAATTGAGACAGTAAAGTAGTAGGAGAAATTGCAAGAAGAAGGATACATGTGACCAGACCTGTCATTTCTGTTCAAGACCTGTGAAGTTTCTTTTGTGGATTTTTCTCACCCAGGACATCACCAAGTCACCCCACAAAAAGGGACAGTAAATATTTCAGTTTTTTTTGTGTTTATTCAATCTTGGTCTTTAGTTGTAGGTTAGTGTTAGTCTTTGTCTGTTAATTAAATTTGTTTAAGTTTTAAATTGTGTCTGTCATCCCTTGCTGTTGCTGTTGTGTAGTAAATTGTAATAACAAATTGGGGCCATAACAACACACACACACACACACACACACGTGCACACACACACACACACACACACACACACGTGCACACACACACACACACACACACACACACACGTGCACACACACACACACACACACACACGTGCACACACACACACACACACACACGTGCACACACACACACACACGTGCACACACACACACACACACACGTGCACACACACACACACACACACACACGTGCACACACACACACACACACACACGTGCACACACACACACACACACGTGCACACACACACACACACACACACATACACACACACGCACACACACACACACACGTGCACACAACAACATACATGCACGCACACACACACATAATATAACCTATTGAAATAAACCAACAATACTGAATTCTGTTTTCACGCCTCACCCCACCACCACCCCATTTTTCTTTTTCATTTCTTACTTTTAGTTTTTTTTTCTAAGAAATTATGTCATTATTGGTTTGTGTGTGAGGTTCCCTCGGGCAATCCCAAAAACTCAAGACTCAACCCTTGCCTGAAAGCTGTTCCCCTTGATAAGGTAATTTGACATTTATCTGTAACCTGCAGAACTATATCACCACTGCAACAACGTAAGCTGCCTAATCCTTGCAGCCTAACAAACGTCATCCGCTCTCCATAAACAGCTGAGGAATCAGGATCGCGAGGCTGCGATACTTCAGGTTTCGTAAGACGGGTGACACCCGGACGCCTGATGAGTCATTCCCAGGACACGATCCCAAACATTCCTCAGCACTGATCTGTTATCAGTTTAACAGCAGGAGAGGCTGCAGAGAGGGCGATGCGCCGGACTTTCAGTGCATGATTCACTGTTAGATGACCTGCTGTAATGATAAAGCGATACAAGGACACCTGGAGCTCGTCTGAGTGGAAGGATTTAAAGGTAAAGCCCTTGTTTATGATGACGTCACCAGTTTGGGACCATTTTCTCTCACCCTTTCAGTTCTGTAAATCTGGCTTCCTGCCCAATCTCCTCTGCATGTAAACAGGCCATCTTAAAAAAATCATTAATGCAAGAGAAATACAATAAATAACACGCTCTGAGAAAAATAAGGAAAATAAGGCAAAATGGTCAATATAAAATCTGGGAGGGAGAAAGGTGGAGGATGTCGTTGGATCCATTGGCAGAACAGCCTTCCGCAGGAGAGAACAGCGCTAAGGCTCCAGAGATAGCGGGGAATTCTGATGGGGCCACGACACTGAGGCACAGGCTTCGTCCCACCAGAATCCACGGTGCCGTTTGTCAGAATTCAATCAAAACATAAATACCTGAAAAGAACCCTTTTTCCATCTGGCAGGCTATATTTTTACAAGCACAGGTGCAGGTCATTTGCGTATTTTGAGTCTCTTAAATTCCACCGAAAAGTGACTGAGGCCAATTTGTCCTGTTACAACAATCTGTTTAGAAACTGTTCTGCAAAATGCCTATCTGTGACTGTTCTTCACAATGACATCACCACCACCGACTCCATCGCGCACGTCTCAATCACAATCACAAAAATATGTTCGGAAATTACTCTGGATTATTTGACATAGTAAATACCTGTCAGGGCATCATCATGCAAATCTCTGAAATACTTTATCTTTTTGCATGACATTAGACCATCTCTCTGATTCTTTTTCTTCCTGAATCCACCGCAGATATTAGGAAAATGAGATTTGTGTGAAAGTGAGCATTAAACAGGAAATTAAATACAGGTAACTTATGCACAACAGGACACATTATAATATGTGACAGACACCTTTATCAATGCAAATGTAAAAAATAAAATAAAAGTAAATGCAAAACCGCACAGGACAAACAGATTATAGCCTCCCCATCTGGTTCACAATTTCTCATCAATACTGCCTCACCGCTGATGCACATATACTGAGACACTGCACATAAACACACTTATAACATTCAACTCAAAAATGTATGTTTCAGTAGGTTATTAAAATCCTTAAGGGCGCCTGACTACATAAATGCATCCAAATGCCCATTCCCATTTGCCACTAAAATAGTTTGCTTGAAAACAGCCTTATTAAAACCAAGAACTAGGCTTAATAATGTTTGTGGGCCCATCGTCCAAACACTGTAATCACTGACCAAAAGCCACCAATTCAAACAGTGAAGATTTGTATCTTCCACGAAGTTAATGGAGGTAGACTGGTAAACTTGTGGATAAATTACAATTAATGCAAACAAGTCCCAGTGCTTTTCACTCTACTCTCAGAGTTCCTCAGTAAACACAGACATCAGGAGGCAGTTATTCAAATGAAGGCCCCCTTTTATAGCAAGTCCTAATAAATGTTGAACAAATCAAATAATTATATGTGTTTTGATTCTGTTACGAAATGGGAATGCTGATCAGCTCGTTAACAGGCTTCTGTGTGGATCATGAATGTATCACACAGGGAAAGTCAGCTCTACAAGAGGTCTGTCGTTTCAGATCCCCTCGGGATGAGACAGGGCAGATTAAAAGGTGTTCAGACAAAGGATATTCGGGTGCGGTACGTCCTACAGCAAATCCCACACTGGAAGTGTATACTAATGCCTAAATCTAATCTACATCTAAATTAGCTTAAACCGCAAACATTATTTTAAGTATCAACATATTCATGACATTTGACACACACACTATATATATATATATATATATATATATATATATATTTCTGACGAGGCTGTGGTCTCAAAAACTTCAGATTTGAAATCAAATAGTTCATGTCTTGAGGCCACAGATTCTGCTTTTATTCAATTATAGTGACAAAATGGGGCTCATTGTTTAAACACATACATGTACAGTGGGCTCAAAAATTAAAGGCACCCCTGACTGGCAATGCACAAAGAATACTGACATGAACACACGCAGATCCCCACTCACTTGCCCGTCTGTACTGACATGAACACAAGCAGATCCTGACTCACTCGCCCATCTGTACTGACATGAACACAAACAGATCCCCACTCACTCGCCCGTCTGTATTGACATGTGCACAGACAGATCCCAACTCACTCGCCCGTCTGTACTGACATTAACACACGCAGATCCCCACTCACTTGCCCGTCTGTAATGACATTAACACACGCAGATCCCCACTCACTCACCCATCTGTACTGACATGAACACAAGCAGATCCCCACTCACTCACCCATCTGTACTGACATGAACACACACATATCCCCACTCACTCGCCCGTCTGTACTAACAAGAACACACGCGAGATCCCCACTCACTCGCCCGTCTGTACTGACATGAACAAACGCAGAGCCCCAATCACTCGCCCATCTGTACTAACATGAACAAAGGCAGAGCCCCACTCACTCGCCCATCTGTACTGACATGAACACAAGCAGATCCCCACTCACTCGCCCGTCTGTACTGACATGAACACACACAGATCCCCTCTCACTCGCCCGTCTGTACTAACATGAACACACGCAGATCCCCACTCACTCGCCCATCTGTACTGAGATGAAAACACACAGATCCCCACTCACTCCCCCGTCTGTACTGACATGTACACAGACAGATCCCAACTCACTCGCCCGTCTGTACTGACATGAACACGGAGATCCCAACTCACTCGCCCATCTGTACTGACATGAACACACGCAAATCCCCACCAACTCGCCCATCTGTACTGACATGAACACACGCAGATCCCCACTCACTCCCCCGTCTGTACTAACATGAACACACGCAAATCCCCACCAACTCGCCCATCTGTACTGACATGAACACATGCAGATCCCCACTCACTCCCCCGTCTACACTGACATGAACACATCCAGATCCCCACTCACTCGCCCGTTTGTACTGACATGAACACACGCAGATCCCCACTCACTCGCCCGTCTGTACTGACATGAACACACACAGATCCCCACTCACTCGCCGATCTGTACTGACTTGAACGCACGCAGATCCCCACTCACTCGCCCGTTTGTACTGACATGAACACACGCAGATCCCCACTCACTCGCCCGTCTGTACTGACATGAACACACACAGATCCCCACTCACTCGCCGATCTGTACTGACTTGAACACACGCAGATCCCCACTCACTCGCCCGTCTGTACTGACTTGAACACACGCAGATCCCCACTCACTCGCCCGTCTGTACTGACTTGAACACACGCAGATCCCCACTCACTCGCCCGTCTGTACTGACTTGAACACACGCAGATCCCCACTCACTCGCCCGTCTGTACTGACATGAACACACACAGATCCCCACTCACTCGCCGATCTGTACTGACTTGAACACACGCAGATCCCCACTCACTCGCCCGTCTGTACTGACATGAACACACGCAGATCCCCACTCACTCGCCCGTCTGTACTGACATGAACACACGCAGATCCCCACTCACTCGCCTGTCTGTACTGACTTGAACACACGCAGATCCCCACTCACTCCCCCGTCTGTA
The DNA here is from genome assembly GCA_029721435.1 of Gymnothorax reevesii. Lineage (NCBI taxonomy): Eukaryota > Metazoa > Chordata > Actinopteri > Anguilliformes > Muraenidae > Gymnothorax > Gymnothorax reevesii. The sequence goes on along the minus strand of CM056587.1, from coordinate 69,943,087 downwards.
CTGACTTGAACACACGCAGATCCCCACTCACTCGCCGATCTCCTTTTCATATTAAGGACAGATTCTGCTCTGTCTGCCAGCTGATCTGTGCCAAGCAGAAAATCCCCTCATGAATCTTTTCCAAACCGGTCCTTCCCTCTCTTAACTGCACTGGAGCCACTTACGGCAAACATGTCCAGAGACGCCTCACTTTGTGTCTCGATCTGGGGTCTAACATAGCTCATTATGCATGGTAAGTATTATGGAGACTTATTGAAATATGATTTTTTGAATCATAGCCTCCGCTCCTGATATAATGACGCACAAAATACCGCACTACCTTGATGATTCGGTTACTGTGCTGGTCAGGAGATTTGCAGCAGCGGTTAAGGAACATTTCAAGGATTTGCTTCTTGTTTTTGTCATTTTTAAACCGGTGGATAAATTTTCTGAATCCCTTGGCAACACATAACAGGATATTGATATAAACCTGCGTTGGATGGTGGTGCCATCCTCTGCCTCCATCCTGCCCGAGCTCCCGTTTATCTCTCTGAGCTCACAGGCTGTTATCTGCCCAACGGTCCTCTCTGCGTTACAGCAATAAAGACTTTATTTTTTATTTCATTTTTTTAAATTTATTTATTTTTGAGTTGAGAATTGTATCAGTGTTTCTCAGACCCTGAGGCACAGGACTGAGCACTTAATTTAGATACTGCTCGTTTCTACGTATTCGCTGTTGTTACTGTCAGGAAAGTATGATACATGCTTCGACTCACAGTGGGCATCACAGCAGCCTGTGTTACTGTCTAAACATCGGAATCTGGGTGTGTTGGTGAAGTAGATTTGGGTACAATATTGTAGACAGTCGAATTTATCACCAGAAGCAAATGAAACTCACCCTGGGTCACCAAATCAGCTTCATTCTCAAATGAACGGAGCATCAGTCAGTCATCTCTCAACTACAGCCACAGCTCAAATAACACACCCTTAAAAACTGTCGTCTGTGACACACCTCGCTTTGCGTGTGTGCAGACTTGACATGGTCTTCAGGATGTGAACCACAAGCTCTCCATCGCCGAGACAATATGCACACACCGCAAGGCCTGAATACGTATTTGGTCACAGCTCAAACCATGTAGAAGCAATTTGTCAAATTCTGTTTCGGCGACCAAATTACATAAATGGATGGACGCCACCGAAAAAGAAAAAACACTCCCGCAAACCGACGGACTGCAGCTATTCAGTTCCAATTAAGCAGAAGACTGAAAGAGCAAAGGGACAGAAAACAATATTACGTGTCAATCAGAGCACATCTCTGTCTGACGGTCGCCGAGGGGGGTGGGGGGCAGCTGGTGATGACAGGGGAGACATGGCATCGCTCCCTGACCTCCTGTCCGTCAAAACCAGATGGCGCTCCAACCCCCACCTCCACCCCTAATAACAGCAATACAGAGTAAGGAGTGAGGAGCACCCCCCCCGCCCCCTCAGATGTGAGAACACCAACTGGCATGAGCAGCTCCCGCCTCTTTACCCTCCTGCAGCCAATCACATTCAAGCATTAAACGAGAGTCGCGCATCCTCAGCTCAGGAGGAAGTTGAAAGACAACGCTGAGAGTGAACATTTGGATGGAGAAGGCAAAATAACTGTGAGACTTGTTTAGTAAACCACTCTGCTGAAATAATTTTCTCCTTGTATTACATGACTCTCGAATTAGTTATTTCTGCTAATTATCTTTCTGTTTTGCCCAGAATAAAAATGGGTCAAGTTTCTTTTTCAAACTGTAGTGCTTTCATATGCATTCAGCCTCCCATCTCACAGCCGAGTGCACTGAGGGAGGACCACCTGACTTTCGTTTTCTAGAAACATCCCAAGCATTGGTCTAAACGCATACGGAAGAAGCACATCTCATGAGTCAGTGTTCTTGGGCAGCAGTGGGATAAAAAAGCATTTTACTGTCCACCTGGATCAGCCCGTTCAGGTGAATGCTTGCGGGTAGAAGGCTTTATGGTTCAATAAAAATCACAATTTTTATGAAAAGAATGCAAGTGAGTTTGAAAGTTTTTATTTAGCTTTATCTAAAAGCAGAGGACTCAGTGCCTCATGCCAGAACAGCCAGGATGTTTTTTTTTTTTTTTACTCATGGATCATTGGAGCTGTGGACTATATTAACCCTTAGCGCGGTAAATGCAGCTATTGTTGCTCAATGATGTAAGAATATATCAGAATCAAAGCAGTTGAAAACCTATCATGTCGGGACTTGTTTAAAAGAGCTCTCGCAGGGAGTTGTCACATGATAGGTTATCAACAGCACCTGACTTTGATATCTTAGATCATTGGGCTATAGTTGCCCACAGCGCTGAAAGGGTTAAAACCTTGCTATTGACCTTAACCATAAAATTAGCTGATGGCACGTAGCTAACCTGAGTTCAACTTCGAAATATTGTCGACCACGAGAATAGTTGTAGTTACAACAAATTTCGTGTAATTTCCACAAGAGTTATGTGTATTTTTACCTCAGACTTGAGAGTTTAACATTGTCTGTCTGTACCATGACTTTGTAAAAGAAAAAAAACTGCACTCTGCTGCTGTTGTTCACACTATCAGGGTTGAGAACCCAAGCACGCCCCGCGTTACAGTACGCTCAGAAAGACACACCATCATGGTTGAGAACTCAAGCACGCCTTGCATTACGACGCGCAGAGAGGCATACTATCAGGGTTGAGAACCCAAGCACGGCTCGCGCTACAGCACGCTCAGAGAGACATATCAGGCTCTTGAAATAACCTTCATCACAGCTGGATTGAGTTATTTCATGCTGCTGAAAATAATTTTTTACCTCGTCATGTATAACCAAAAAATTCTTTACGAATTTTATTTTATTTATTTGGTCTTACATCTTGAAAAGTAGTATTGCCAGGCAATACGACATTGAAATGTGCGATTGCCACAGCAATACTGATGGCCGCAGCCATGGTTGGGTTCTATTATAAACAAAGATTGAGGAGAAATCAGTTGTTAATCTTAACACCACCTTGGCCCAATAATAACAAACAATTCCACATAAGTTTTTAATTTTTCATGTAATTGTATTGCTCACTCTCCTTTTGAGTAAAAGAACAGAGCTCTCCGGGGTCAGCTGAGAAAAAAGTGCCACGGCTCAATCTCTACTCTTAGGGCCTGCTTTACTAAAACCTTTAGCACATGCAAAATCTTTTTGCCTGTGCAAAACCAGAAACCTTGCAACTGATTGGTGCAAGGCAAGTATGCTGGCCAATCATGGGCAATGTTATTGCTTTGCACAAGGTCTTAGTAAATCAGGGCCTTAGTTTACAAAACTGTGCAGGAGATTTAAAATCGCATTCATAGTTCATAAACGCACACATGGTTTATAACCGCAAATATGGCTAATTACCGCACTGATGATTTATAGCCATAACCTTGGATTCATAATAGATTTAAAATCCATGTCCAGGCTTCTGTGATCCATGGCAATGGTTTGTAATCCTGATTGAAAAACCATGAGCATGCACAACGAATGCCATAACTTGATTTATAAGCTGTGCGTGTGGATTTAAAAATTTTCACGTGGCTTTTTTCCACAGATGAACCTATGGGGGCTCTCAACAAAAGTGACCGCCAACCGCTTATCAAACGACACACTGAACTTACCTTTCGAAATTATTGTGTAACTGCTGTTAACACTGATCAGTGTTTGCTAAATGAGTGACACGACCATTACCGAGCAGCCGCAGAAAAGATGCATCCAGCACGGTTTACGTCACAAGCTTTCATAATTTCTCGTTTGTTTTCAGTATTTAAATTGAGCTGAACTGGTTTTGCTTTGTTGAGAAAACAGGTAACAGTCGCTAATATCAATGTGTTTCTGAACACTCTGTGTCATTAGTCACTGTAGTTCGCAAAATGCTGTTTATATACTTGCTGCCACAACTAATCTTAACATTTTAATGTTACAATTTCAACTGACTGAAATATTTTAAATTCACCTCTCCATGGCGGCTGGTGATCAAGTGTTACGAAGAACAGTGCGAGTCAACAACAGCTGGGGGGTCTGGGGACGCTCCCCCAGGAAATTTTTTTTTTCAAGCCAAAACTCATCAAATCACTGCTTCTGGAGACCAGCTCATTAAATTAACTTTTGGACAATTTTCACCCTTAATGGGATAAGTTTCGAAAAGATAATTCCATGTTCATAACTAAAAGCCCATTAGAAATAAGGCAAAATCAGACCTCCAGATTATCGTCTTTATGGTGAGAAACACTTTACTGAAAATGATAGAATGATAATTGCATAAACATTAATCATGAAGAATAATCAAATGACTCTACAAATATCAAGGTTTTATGGGCTGCTGACAGTGACTTGAAAAACAAAAAATATCATGGAGCACTAAGATCAGAAATAGCATGATCATGATAAAATCTATCACATTCTGACATCCATCGTACTTTAAATGGTTTGCGTCGTAGCTGAGGCAATTTATTATGTATGATAGCGTAACATTCCCTCCCATGAGAAAGAGCTGTGATTTTGTAAGAGGCTCCCAGTTAGCCACTCAATTACTCTGCTATGCAAGGGGAAGTCCAGTTGAGCACTGAATACATTTTCAAGGAGTTAAAATTGTAGTTATCTGGAGCTGTTGAAAACCTATCATGTGGCGACTTGTTAAAAAGTCCTCTTCTTTAGTTCAACCTAACATCTGGTTTTGGTTGGCCATCACCTTCGATTTATAACTTTTCTTAGCAACAAATAGAGTTTTTACAAAATTTTGTCCTCCATATTTTCTTCATCAAATGACGTTGCTCAAACAGACAGTAACAAGCAAGTTATCAGGCAAGTAATAAAACCGAAATCCAAATAAAAACAAGGAAACAGAAAACCAACCAAAAATATAAGGTGGTTCAAAATATCATGAAGTAAAATATAGGCCTATATTACAAAAACATATTTACAATGTTTCCGCAGTTATATAAATAGCCACAGATAAAATACTGAAGGAGGTTTGAAGGTCAGCTTTGCTGCAGGACAAATACAAAGGCAAATCACCATTTCTCGTTGGTTGCATTTGCTGTCTGTTATCTTTGGCATGAATGCATATGATTGACTTTATATTTGAATTACTGAACAAATAAAGCCAAGGGCCTAAACTGCCAACTATCCAATCAGAATGAGAAAAACTTCGCATTGATGCAAATTCACTATACATTACATCCATATTTCCTATTTACGCAGAACATCGCTACTATAGTTATTTTACAGGACAATATCGTTAGACAAAAACACAAAGAGACATTGTCTAAAATTGTTCCAGTTGGTTTACGATCATGATTTCGAATAAGTTTGTTTTTTCTTCAATCTATAGTATTTACACAGGGTGCAACTTGCTTAATTAAAGGAGCCTCTGATTTTAATAGAAAATGGATGAACAAAACAAATCACAATAATTTCAGTGATTAGTCTTCTCTCCACAATATCTTTTGGTCTCTGTCTCATGCCACGTCTTCAGACGATATTTTAGTGGACAGTGAGCGCTGAACGTGGGCGCTTTCCTCATCAACACGGGCCATTGGTGACCTTTGCCATGATTTTAAACTTCTAAACATTGCTTTAATTATCTTTGACATAATTCTGTGGCTTTTCAAGGTTTAGATCAGCATTCTCTCACCTAAGGATGTAAATTTGCTAAAGAAAACAAAAAAATCCTTTTGGCTATAGCTTTCATGTAGGAAGATGAAAAAAAAAAAAAAAGAATGGGTCTAAATAAAACTCAGTCTACACCGAAAATATCAAAATACATAAATTTGGATAAGGGAGATAGAGGAGGGGGAGGGGCCCAGCATCGCCTGCAGCAGCGCTGTCGCACAGGGAGGCCAAACATCTCCAAAAATAAAATGGAGGCAACGCCAGATTTGATTCTACACTGTCAAAAAGGAACTCTTAGATGTTCCTTTAAAAAGTTTACAGTTTGGCCTCATATATAATACAATTCTACACTGTCAAAAAACTCTTAGATATTCCTTTAAAAAGGTTTAAAGTTTGCCCTCAGATGTTATAAATCATATTTCATGCTGCAAAACATTTTTCGTCAAACACCTGCTGAACTTTAAGACTCTACCGGCAAAATGGAATGGAGTACAAAGCTCAGGTTTTCAGGAATTTTATGACTTATTATTATTTTTTATTATTTTTTTATTAGAAAAATAAGAATATCCAACAGTTGCTGTGGTGTAACCTCGCGGAGTAGCAGTGGAATGGGCCAAGGACATATTGCTGTTAGGTCACGATTCATGCAGGTACCTGACTGCAGTACATCGCAACTCTTTCACACTTCAGGAATTTGATTCATCAAGTACAGAGGCTGGAATATTTCAGTTTCCTCCGACAACATTAAGTACATGTTGCAATGTTACCCTCATTTTCCACTGATGGCAGGGATATCTCTGATTTCCACTGTTAGTGAAAGGAACAGCCTTGTGAATAGGAGAAGTCTTCAGTCACAGCAAAGTTATTTCACAAAACAAACATCTAACCTCAGCCTGAGAGAATAGAGAATATATGTGGTGGAATAATTCCAGGTGCAGATCTGTAGCCCTGCCCTGCATCCCCATTAATCTCTTCTTAAAGCTGAAGAGCTGAGGCTCCGCAGAGGAACCTTAAAAGATCTGCTCCTCACCTTTGATCCCTAAAACTGCCCAATTTGTCTCCTGGAAGTGCTGGCCGTGCCCTGCTTGTGTGAGCAGGAGAAATCACACAGAAGTGGAGGGGAAATAGGGAGAAGAAAGGAGAGCAGTAAATGAGATGTTCTGCAGTGTTTCTTACGGGGGGTTTGCGGAGGAGACCCTCTGATTCGCTGCCCTGCTGAGCTGCACATGTGGGGACAGGTTTGTCCTGAACCGTCTACCATCATACTGGTAACTGTACAGGGGGTGCAGTAAATCAGAGGACCTGGGTAAAATTTTGGATTTATAATAATGTGTGATTTAGCTATTCTCAGCGTGACTTGAGGTTTTTTTTTTCCTTTTGTTTCAATAAGTAATTGAAGTCATGAATAATGAGCAGCACTTTTGATACAAATCATTCTTTTCAGCGCAGCATAATGCTTGGGAATAATCAATGGCATGTCAATCAAAGTAATAATTTGTCTAGGACTTTGGTGCATATATTTCAAGTGCAATATCTGCAGGAAGTTTGTGACCTATATAGTTAGGTCCAGAAATAATTTGACTGAGACACATTTTTCATTGTTTTAGTTCTGCTTGCCATACTTCTGAACCATGTATGAATTACAAACATTTTATGCACAATCCCCTCAGTTATAGAAGTATTGGACAATTTGGCATAATCAATGATTAAATTGTCATTTTTAATACTCAGTGGTGAATCCTTTTGAGTCATGGCCGTCTGAAGTCTGTAACTCATTTATATCGCCAGACACTGGGCTCGTTTCCTGCATGTGCTCTGCCCGGGCTTCACCACTGCTGTCTTCAGTTCCTGCCTCGTTGTTGAGAAATATTCCTTCAGCGAGTGAAAGGCCCGCACAATTGGATTTACGTCATATGATTGTCATGTCTGTTGTAGAATATTCCACTTTTTTGCCTTAAAAAATCTTGGGCTGTTTCTACAGTGTGCTCCCGAGTGACTGTCCCTCTGGACTGTGAAGCATTTTACAACTAATGTTGATGTGTTTGGCTGAATCTAAGCATACAACAGAGCCCTATACAATTCAGAGTTTATCCTTCAGCTTTTTCCAACAGTCTCGTCACCATTCCATATGAGGGAACCAGCACAACTAGCTGCCATACATGCCCATACACAACCACTCTCCACAGATGAGGTGGTGTGCCTCACATCATGAGCAGTCCCTTCTCTCCTCCATATCCTCCCTTTCTTATCTTTCTGGCATAAGATGATTGTTGCCACGTTTGTCTAAAAGATGTTGTTTCAGGACTTCATTGGCTTTTATGGCAAGTTTCCTGTCTTAAAGCCTGACCAATAGTTTACACGTAAGCTGAAAAAGCAGAATCCTCAGTGGATGACCAAAAGTATTTGTAGGATTTTGAGGGGAAAGAGGAATCTTTATAAGATGAACATAAAGGATAACAATGAGAACACTAAGCCTGAATACTGTAAAATGCGGGCTGTGGTCAAAAGAGCTGAGGAATGCTAGAAGACTGTATGAAAGACAAATTGCAGAGGGGGCAAAAACTAACCCTAAGCGCTTCTTTCAGTACTGTAGCAGAAAAAGGAAAGTTAAAGAGCAGGTTAAAGTGCATAAAGAATAAAAACAGATCTCTGCTATATGATAACAAGGATATTGCAGATGCCTTAAACAGTTACTTTGTTGAGAATTTTACCTCAGAGGGGGTCTTTATTTGGCCAGAGGGCATGTTAAATGCTCAAGATTATTTAGCGAAAATTTAGGTTCGGGATAAAGAAGTATTTGACGAGTTGCATAAACTAAAGGCAGGTAAGGTGGCAGGTCCTGATGGCTTATATCCTAGAGTGCTCAGGGAAGTTGGTGAGATCATCTTTAAGCCACTATGCGCCATCTTCAGACAGTCTTTATAAACTGGAGAAATACCAAATGATTGGAAACAGGGCAATATAATACCAATATCTAAGAAAGAGGACCGTACCGAGCCAGGAAACTACAGGCCAGTGAGTTTAAATTGCATTTCGTGCAAAATATTAGAATCTATCATAAAAGATGAGCTGAACTTATTTCTTGACAAACCCTCTCGAATCTCGAATGCTGGAATACATTGCCAAAAGTAACTTTTGAAAGCGCTGTCATTCCTAGACTAGCCACCCAATTTGTGATGTTTTAACTCTCAAACTGAGGCAGAATGTCCTCTTTTTTAACTCATATTTATTATATAATTTCAACTCAATATTCCATGGTTGACTGCTAAAATAATAACATTGTCGATGTCCAAGTATTTATGGACCTGACTGTAGCAATCAGCAGGTGTGAGCATCTCCCGAGATGCGATACTGCCCAGCCTGTGTTGCAGCGATCTTCATCTCCTGCTGATCTAACGAGCCGTAGATACACATGTGCTCTGCTGGATTTAGTTCAGGAGAATGACTTAACCAGTGAGGAGTTTTCTTGGTTTAGGCAGCGAGTGAAGCCTTCTGATAACTGCACTCACACACACATCCACTCTGGCCTTCGTAACACTGCTCTCCATCTGTCAGACGGACATAAACAGAAGAGGTCTTCCTTGGTCTTCCAGACCCTTTACTGGTCTCATCAGAGATCTCCTTTTTCTAAACAATGTCCCTCAAGTGGAGTTTGTGAGACTGAAGTTTGGCCAGTTACAAGCATTCAATTTTTTTTCTTCCTCAAAATGGCTTCCTTGAATATCATTGGCCAACCTGCAGTTTGACAAACCTCAGAAATAAACTCCACATGCTAAATTCCACAATCCAGACCAGACACTAAACTCTCTCTAAAGCAACAGGATGTCCCTGACTAATTGGAAACACCTGCGCAGACACCAGTCCATTGCTTTTCCCACACACAGAGGGAGTTGGGTGATGCAAAAAGTGTGGCATTTTGTCACGGTGAAACCAAAGGGCAGAGTAATATTGTTAATAAAACTTTAATAGAAGCTGAGAATCCATACTGTTTGCTCTACACAGGGTACACAGTGTCATCAGATCAAATGATATGTCCAGCTGATGAGCTGAATCCACGTTCTACTTGGCACAAACCAGTGCATCAGGGGGTGCCTCAGTCCTCCATCCCATCTGTCCAGTCAGCTGGAGCCTCTTGATCAAAAAATCAGCATCAACCGTTTCAGCGCTGTGGGCTACTATAGCTGCCCAATGACGTAAGATATAAAAATCAGATGCTGTTGAAAACCCATCATGTTGCGACTTGTTTAAAAGAGCTCCGAGGGGAGCTCTTTTAAACAAGTCGCCACATGATAGGTTTTCAACAGCTCCAGATAACTACATTTTTAATTCCTCGAGAATGTATTCTGTGCTCAAAGGATTAAAAAAACCTGTCAGTTGGACATTAATGAATCCACTGGGGAAAAACTCGATAGAGGATGGAGGGAAAAAGGAGGGAAGAGAGGAGTGGGGGGAGTTTGTGTCGGATCTCCTGCCGTCTGAACACCTCCCCCCACCCCCCCGCTCCACATCCCTCCCCGACCCGCCTGCTGGCAGCCAACTCTCTGTGATGAAACAGGTGCTTGTAAATTAATTAGCCTGATGAAACACCTTTAAACGAGCACCATGCCCCCCCAGGCCCTGGCAGAGTGCCACCCGAGCCCAGGAGGATGATGGGAGCTCAGTAAATATTGAGTCGCAGCAGAGCAAACAGGAGCCTGGAAGCAGATGGCCGGGGGACGCTGTGACGCGGCCGACACTGACGGTTATTACTGGGGATATGATGACTTCACCTCACGGCGGCCTCCCCAGGGGGAGCCCCACACCTCCTCCTCCCCACATATTTACCTACTAATTGAACAGACCTTATTCCCCTGGTGAGAGACGCAGGGGGGGACTCTTGCCGTCCAGCGCTCCAGGCCTGCACTGCTGATAGCTGGGTAATTGATTCCTATAATGCAGGTTAAATGTGACACTTAGTGTTTAATGAAAATTACCCAGCCCCAAGCCGTTTATCAATTTCCCCCCACTCTGTCACACGGCAGCTTCCCAGAGGTTTGGGGGTGCAGGGGGGGCTGTTGAGGCTTTGGGGGGTGAGGAGGGGACAGGGGCTCCGGTTTGGGGTTTCCGTGGCCGTTACAGGCAGGAAACGAGCGCATAAATCTGCTCCGTACCTGAATCCTCCCAGATCCCCGCCCCACCAACCACCTCCAGAGAAGAATGGTCTGAAGTCAGCAGAAGCCCATTAGCCCAGGGCTATGAAGCATGTCTTTGGCAAGCAGAGCTCCAAAAGCAGGCAGCCCAGTCTCTCACCACTGCCATTATCTAATGCTCCGCCATTACGCCAAGACATACGACCAATTACACATCATTATCTGTATGGTTCAGGCATTCAGGAATAACTATCATTTCTTCTGCTATAAAAAATAAACGAGGACTCGGGGTGTGTGGAGGGAGCGACACCTATACGTGCCGTCCTATCTGAGCTCGGGCAGGGCTTTTCTCAGAGTGCAAGCGCTCGAAAAACCAGGAGCGTGGGCATTCGGGGACGCCGAAGAGCGTTTGTAAATAAAATAATCCAGCCAGCAAGCGCACCTGAACAGTATCAAGAAATAAGACGCGCTACAGATCTTTTATAACTGACCCAATTATCTTTCAAACCAATGCTTTTTTGGGTGCAGAAAAAATTTATCCACCAAA
>CM056587.1:69914269-69926769 GCA_029721435.1 Gymnothorax reevesii | reverse complement strand
GAGCATTTCGGCAAAACCGTGACGCGGTAATCACAGTGAGCCGTTCCGCCATCTGCCCGCAATGGGCGATAAACTGATAAGAGTCACTCGATGGTGGGAGCAGCACTTCTGTCCAACAGCCGCAATTATAAAACTCTACATAAACTACTATTGATCTCTGCTCAGGTGGAGCGATAACAAGGCATTTTCCACTCAGCACAAGAGCTGTTCTCTCACTGCACTCGTCTGAAGAGCTGAGCGGGGAGAGTTTGCTCAAATACACATGCTCCTGTGTAAATATTAGTGCTGATGGACGTGGTCTCACATGTAAGGGGAAGGTTTGGTGAGCGCATGTGTACTGTGTCTGTTCAGTGTATGTGGATCAGATGCACCGCAGTGCTTTCCTTTCAATGTCTCAGTATATCCCCACTGCAGAGGGAAACCGCTAAAGTGGCCAAACAGACTGGCAACCAGGTGTGCCAATAATTATATACAGTACATGCTAATGTGTCAACAGTGAAGCTGGTTAGGAAATTACATTTCTGTTGAGAGGTTATGGTCCGCGAGACCATTGTAACATCTCTATAGGGAAGCAAACCACAATCGCAGCTAAAGCGAGTCACACATAACAGGTTAAGTCTTGGAACCCTCTGGTCATCATCCCACAGTGTACTGAACCACAGTCTAATGAGTTTTGTGGCATTTGGCCAAATTTGAGCAGATAAAATAGCCCAATGAAATCTGAAATTGTTCTGCAAATTTTGTCTGGAGTCACATCATCAGAAAAAATGAGCGAAGCAGTTCCACTGGTGGCCATGAGGGCCTGGCCTGTACCGTACCTCCATATGCTGCACAGATGGGGCAGTATTCTCAGGATCATGAGCAGTTCCTGCATTTCTCCATATTATTCCCTTACAATCATTCTCTATTTTATCTGTTCGTAGGATGTTGTTCCAGGCATGTACAGGGCTTTTAGCTGTTTCATGGCGAACTTGAATCTGGTCTCCCTATTTTTTAAAATCACCAATGGTTTACATCTTTGGCTAAAGCCTCTGTATTCACCCTAGTGAAGTCTTCTCTTTGGAGTTGACCCTCAAACAGATACACTTCCTCCTAGCGAGTGCCTGGGCACTGTGTGAAGATACTTTAGCCAAACATCACAGTTTGTGGTCCTCTGGGCCTTTTATCGTTCTTGAGCTCACCAGTGTGTGTTTTTTAAGAACATGCCCAATGCTGCCAGTTTTCCACTGGTATAGTTTTGATTTTATAGCCTAAAGATGACTTGCGTCTCTGGCTACAACATCTCTCTTTGGACTTCATGCTGACAGCTAACTGCAAAAAATGCAGATGAAAATACCATATATGAAATCAACACTGGACTTTTTAGCAGCTTGTTCATAAATTAAACACAGAGGGACTCCTAGTCAGGGAGCAGCTGAGCAGCCAACTGTACCTTGAAAAGGGGGCGTCCACATATAACAAGAGCTTAAGTCAACTCGGAATGCACTCATCGGGCACAGTGTCAGTAAAAACTATGAAGTGACTGCGGTGTCTTTGGAAGGGTCAGGCAGTACAATGTGACATCCCTCGCTCGGAATATAATATGGAAAATATGGTGGGAAGCAATTAATTGAACATAATGACAAAATAAAATAACAGCCGTAATTCATTAAGTACCCTTAGGCTCAACAGCAGCAAACTACATTAATACTCAATTAGCTTGAATATTACAACTCTTCAATTTATAATTTTATTTATATAATGAGAAAATTAATTTAAACATAATATTTTTGCGAGTTACTATATTGTTTTTCATAGCATCAGAAAATTCATCAAAAAGCAACACTGTAGTGTAGCAGATTTTCAGCCAGATTCCGCCTGTCCATCTCCGCAGCGTTTGCCACGGCTTTTAACTGCCAGTGCATCTCAGCAGTGTTTGCCACTGCTTTGAACCGCCAATGCATCTCCACAGTGTTTGCCACGGCTTTTAACTGCCCGTCCATCTCAGCAGTATTTACCAAGGCGTTTAACTGTCCGTCCATCTCAGCAGTGTTTGCCACGGCTTTTAACCGCCAGTGCATCTCAGCAGTGTTTGCCACTGCTTTGAACCGCCAATGCATCTCCACAGTGTTTGCCACGGCTTTTAACTGCCCGTCCATCTCAGCAGTATTTACCAAGGCTTTTAACTGCCCGTCCATCTCAGCAGTGTTTGCCACGGCTTTTAACTGCCAGTCCATCTCCGCAGCATTTTCCACGGCGTTTAACTGCCAGTGCATCTCAGCAGTGTATGCCATGACTTTTAACTGCCAGTCCATCTCCGCAGCGTTTGCCATGGCTTTTAACCGCCAATGCATCTCCACAGTATTTGCCATGGCTTTTCACTGCCCGTCCATCTCAGCAGGGTTTGCCATGGCTTTTAACTGCCCGTCCATCTCAGCAGTGTTTGCCATGGCTTTTCACTACCCGTCCATCTCAGCAGTGTTTGCCACAGCTTTTAACTGCCAGTCCAGCTCCGCAGCATTTTCCACGGCTTTTAACTGCCAGTGCATCTCAGCAGTGTATGCCATGGCTTTTAACTGCCAGTCCATCTCGGCAGCGTTTGCCATGGCTTTTAACCGCCAATGCATCTCCACAGTATTTGCCACGGCTTTTCACTGCCCGTCCATCTCTGCAGCGTTTGCCATGATTTTTAACTGCCACTGCATCTCAGCAGTGTTTGCCACGGCTTTTAACTGCCCGTACATCTCTGCAGCGTTTGCCATGGCTTTTAACTGCCAGTCCATCTCTGCAGCGTTTGCCACGGCTTTTAACTGCCCGTCCATCTCAGCAGTGTTTGCCATGGCTTTTAACTGCCCGTCCATCTCTGCAGCATTTTCCACGGCTTTTAACTGCCCGTTAATCTCAGCAGTGTTTGCCAAGGCTTTTAACTGCCAGTCCATCTCTGCAGCGTTTGCCATGATTTTTAACTGCCACTGCATCTCAGCAGTGTTTGCCACAGCTTTTAACTGCCAGTCCATTTCTGCAGCGTTTGCCACAGCTTTTAATTGCCAGTCCATCTCTGCAGCATTTTCCATGGCTTTTAACTGCCCGTTAATCTCAGCAGTGTTTGCCACGGCTTTTAACTGCCCGTCCATCTCAGCAGTGTTTGCCATGGCTTTTAACTGCCCGTCCATCTCTGCAGCATTTTCCATGGCTTTTAACTGCCCGTTAATCTCAGCAGTGTTTGCCACGGCTTTTAACTGCCAGTCCATCTCTGCAGCATTTGCCATGGCTTTTATTTGCCAGTCCATCTCCGCAGTGTCTGCCACAGCTTTTAACTGCCAGTCCATCTCCACAGCATTTGCCACAGCTTTTAACTACCAGTCCATCTGTGCAGTGTTTGCCACGGCTTTTAACTGCCAGTCCATTTCCGCAGCGTTTGCCAGAGCTTTTAACCGCCAATGCATCTCCACAGTGTTTGCCATGGCTTTTAACTGCCCGTCCATCTCAGCAGTGTTTGCCATGGCTTTTAACTGCCCGTTCATCTCAGCAGTGTTTGCCACAGCTTTTAACTGCCAGTCCATCTCCGCAGCATATTCCACGGCTTTTAACTGCCAGTGCATCTCAGCAGTGTATGCCATGGCTTTTAACTGCCAGTCCATCTCCGCAGCGTTTGCCATGGCTTTTAACCGCCAATGCATCTCCACAGCGTTTGCCACGGCTTTTAGCTGCCAGTCCATCTCTGCAGTGTTTGCCATGGCTTTTAACTGCCAGTCCATCTCCGCAGTGTTTGCCATAGCTTTTAACCGCCAATGCATCTCCACAGTGTTTGCCATGGCTTTTAACTGCCAGTCCATCTCCACAGCGTTTGCCATGGCTTTTAATTGCCAGTCCATCTCAGCAGTGTTTGCCATAGCTTTTAACCGCCAATGCATCTCCACAGCGTTTGCCATGGCTTTTAACTGCCAGTCCATCTCCACAGCGTTTGCCATGGCTTTTAACTGCCAGTCCATCTCCGCAGTGTTTGCCACGGCTTTTAATTGCCAGTGCATCTCAGCAGTGTTTGCCATAGCTTTTAACTGCCCGTCCATCTCAGCAGTGTTAATGTTATCTGTTAACCACATGATAATGGATAACATTTAAATTAACCTTAATTTTATAAAAAGAGGACATTAGAAATGAAGAACTCTCGGTTAAAACATGGCGGAACGAGAGGCTCCAATGATCCTGAACTCAACTGATCTGCCCCCAGCCACACCCATTTGGAAGGGGGGTGTAAAGCTGAAATTAAATGCTGATGGTGTTTATGTCCTGGAGATGTGCAAAGTTTCGCAAAATTTTATCAATATTTGCGGCTGCTAAAGGATAGTGGTTGTTCTAATTAGCGTCTATACTTGATGGAATGTCAAAGGTCATAAATCTGCCATTTTTCATAAATAGCCAAAACCTCCCATTTTTTATGTTGAGACATATTATATACTACTTAGATACCAGGTTTCAGCTCTTTATCCGTGTTAGAAATGTGTAATATGGACAATTTCATTTTTCCCGACATGATCACCCTGCCATGCCCATTTTCAGGAGTGTGGGACAGAAATGCCATCCAAAAATAGTTTACCTGCTAAATATGTAGCATAAGACATTCAGTCAGATTTGATTTGATTCATTTCTGACTGCCAAAGGTTGCGAGTTGAATTGTCAATGGACAACAGCGGAGAGTGTTTACACCATATTAACAACTCAAGCTGGACCACCTTCAGCTGAATGAAAAATACACAAGCAAGTCATTACCCATGGAGCAGCTGTAACTTTAATTTGGAAAGAATCCCATTATCACTGGTATGAATCTCACCCTCAATGAAGCAGCTGGTCAGAAAATAACAGTTGTATCTTGGGAAGGTTCATTACATTGCGCAGCACAGCTTTTTATATCCTTATAATCGAGAAGTTACTTGTTCACTCCAATCGTGATCTAATCTATTAAGAAGGAAAGAGCGTAAGTACAAATAACAATTTTTTGCAGGGGACTGATGTAACAAAACTGCAGACCTAAAAGACTGCGGCATCATCCAGAATTTGTAATTTCTGATTTCTTATTGTTGGTAGATCAGGCGTTATCTCACACAGCTTATATTGCTTCTCCTGGTGATGGACCTGAAGGACAGGAACTACTAAAAGCGTGTGATGCGATTCTCTCCCTCCATGTCTTACATCTTTCAATTAACACGTGTAGAGTTTGGAGCGTCAGTGAGGAGGTCAGTGCGGATGAACACCGGCCAGACGACAGCTCCAGTATGCATGGGTAGGTTTGAGATGCTCTAAGGTCAGGTTTGAGCGAGGAGCTTCATTCACGTCCAGCAGTTATGGAGTTGAGTTCAGAACGACTCCCTCTGGTGATACAATATGAGCAGATTAGCATTGACACGGAGAGCTGGGGTCAGGCGTCTGACTTAGAGATTAAATATAGCTGTTCCGCAAGTGACTTTGCTCCAAATTCTCTACAGCAAAAGGCACAAACAGGAGATGTGTTTGACAAGTGTTGCACTTTACCAGCTAAATCCAATATAATTAAGCACTTAATACATAATTTGATATGTGATTGGTTATATGTTATATATACATGTTACGTTAGATATATAGGATTAGTTAGATGTGATTGGTTATATGACTTTCTTTGCTTTACAAATTTACATGCCATCTGTCTAGGCCCAAACTGAATTTAAAAGATAGACAAATACTATCTGAATATAAAATTTATTTCTGAATTCTGGCCCCTGTGATCTCCACCTGAAGACAGCTGCAGTAAAACATTGTTGGGAAAGTTTATTCAACACTGTAAGACCACAGCCTGTGACTTTAGCCAATAAATCAGTCAGAGTAATTGAGACCAGCAGAGAAAACCTGCTAAACCTGTAGCCGAGCCGGTTACACAGCTGTGCCGCATCCGTTAGTGTCGCTTCATTGACCGCCCCCTGAAAGGAGTGACAAATTAGCAATTCCACGTGCTATCTGTCCGCATCAGAAAACTCAGCAGATCTGTCCCCTCACCTCCGATAACTCCGCACTCCCCCCTCCCCTCCCCACCCACAATTCCCCAGGCCTCTACTGTCCCATCGATAGGGCTTTAAAAGTCCGCGTGCTAATCACCAGCATCGCGATAAAAAAGCAAGGTTAATGGTTCCTGGAGGCATCGGGTTTGGGGGGGATCTTGATAAGCGAAGATCCCGAGTTTTTTCGGCAGCGTGTGTCCATTTGCTGGTTGAAGACGGGACTGGGAGGGAAAAAAAAAATCAATGTACAGGGCGAGTGGTCATGAGTCTCCCAACCGAATGCATAAAACGGCCCATCACTTCCCCATTCAGGCCCTGCGAAGCCGGCAAGAGAATAAACCTGCTCCTTTGTCCAACCCTGCCACAGACCCTTAGGATTTATGATGTCCAATTACAAAGGGCGCAGCACCTTCTGCTTTCCATTAACCTATCAAATTCTTTAGTGGTCACCTGTGAATGGGTTATCGAGGGTCTCTGTTTCTAAATGACAAAGATATTACAACTCCGCACATTCCACTGAGCCGCACAGCTGTGTGAGAGAGTGTGTGCAAGTGTATGTGTGTGTGTGTGTGTGTGAGCGTGTGTGTGTGAGTGTGCATGTGTATGCATGACCGCACATGTGTACAATTTCATTGTCTAGGCAATCCGTGTGGAGTAGTCAATGTTTAATTATCTTAATTATCTTAATTAAACTCACAATGCTGGTGTCCCGCTTCCAGAAAAAATAACTTTGTTTAAGAGTGAAAAGTCAATGGGCCATTGTACCTGGGAGAATGAAAGGTACAATAACAGTTTGCAGGGATGAATGACATCACTGGAATGACTGGAGGGGATGTGAGCATACGCTGGGGGTCGGGGGCTGAATCTCCACCAAAATTCTCCATCCCCCGTGATCCAAGATAAAAATCAACACAAAACTGATGCTCTTGGACTAGGCCCTTCATTTTACAAAGCCGGAGGGCAACAGGATTTCATGTTTGTGCGTTGGGCGAGTCAGAGGCCCGTGTGCACTTAAGTGAGAAACTCACTCGAAAAACCCACAGCAGATATTAGTGTTTATACAGGAGGCCAGACTGTCACTGTAACAAAATTACTGGAACCCTGAAACGCTGATCATGGCTTCAAAGATGATTTTCAATTTTTCTTTTTAAGAAAATGCAGCACTTGTATGAAACATTCTTGTTCAATTTTCCTGACTGGTTATTTAATGTGTTTTACCAGCAAGAATGCTTTTTTTCCAAGCCAAAAAATATCTTCAAAGCGTATTTTAACGTGGCCCATTTTCTGCACCAACAGAGGAGAGAAAATTTCCTCCTAAACATAAATAGTGATTTTGTGTGTCCAGTCAAAGTCCCCCCCAGTCTGATGGATTTAACATCCTCTGGGCATTAATCATCGGTAAGAGTGTATTTTCACACTGCAGACAAAAGACAAAAAAAAAAAAAAAAACCAAACACTTACAGCGCTCTCCATAATTATTGGCATCCCAGGTTAAGATGTGTTAAAAGCCTTAAAATATATGGAGTACGAATGAAAATGCAACCACTTGAAAAAAGTCAATATTTAAGTTCAAATGAACTACAATATAATTTGTATACAACAACAACACTACAGTGACGTCACCCGACATGCCAGGTGCAAGAAATGCGAGAATTTCAAGTTAACTGTAACGCTAGGCAATTTTTGGCAAAAACGCAACATTTTGCACGCACACCACGGGAAAAATGAATTTCACTCTGAATTTGTGCACACATTGCATTTAAAAGCACTTGAATCCGAATAAAATTTCACTTCTTCGCTGACACTTGTGAAACGTCGACACTAAGCCGCGACTTACAGCCCCTGAACGGGAACGTGCCATAGGCATGCTTCAAATTGGCGCCAGCACCAGGGAAATTGCCAGACGACTACACTGCGTACACACAACAATCACAAGACTCCATCAAAGGTTTCTGCGAACGGGGAGCACTCAGGACCGTCCTCGACCGGGTCAGCAACGTGTGACAACGGCATGTGAGGACCGTTAGATCGTACAGGATCATGTCCGAGACCGAACACTACCAGCGACAAGAACGGCAGCTCAAGTCCAAGGACGACGTGGATTCATTCACCCCAACACCGTACGGAACAGTCTGCGAGCTGCAGGCCTGCGTACATGATGTCCATATTTTGGCCCCATATTGACGGATCGTCACCGAAACCAGCGTCTACAGTGGGCAAACAGGCACCAGAATTGGCAACTACGACAATGGCACGGTGTCATCTTTTCTGACGAGTCACGATTTCAATTAAGGAACGCAGATGGCCGTATACGCGTTTGGTGGAGACGCGGTGAACGTTATAACGCCGATTGTGTTTTTCAAACGGATTGTTGGGTTGGTGGCAGCGTTATGGTGTGGGGTGGAATAAGCTACCGTCACAGAACCCCTCTCCATATTTGCAGAGGAAGGGTGAACGGCGTCTACTACCGGGACCAGGTGCTGCAGAACCATGTTGTGCCGTTCTTCAACCAACACCACGATGTCCACACGTTCCAACAGGACAACGCTAGGGCACACACTGCAAGGGTGTCCATGCAGTACCTTGCACAGCAGAACATCCCCGTGCTTCAGTGGCCAGCTCTGTCACCCGACCTCTCCCCTATCGAGCACTTATGGGATGAAATCGGACGACGTCTTTCCATCGACGCCAGATGGACAACATCCGAGAACTTGAGGTTGCTCTTGTTCAGGAGTGGAATGCCATCCCTCAGAACACTATCCAGAGACTGATCAACTCCATGCAACGACGATGCACCACGTGTCGATGCCAATGGCGGTCACACCCGTTATTGACCTTCCTGTTTGACCCCCAGTTAACACCAGTTAAACCTCTCTCGCGCATTAACATTAATGTGAATGAAATTGAATGATGTTTACATGTCTTCTTAAATCATTCATAATCTCAAATGCATCATACGTATATACTTCACACATCAATCCATGGAGCTATTCCAGATTTTGTGAGTGGTGCGTTTTCATATGGACTGAGTATAAATTCAATTTTATTGCAGAAGCATACTCTCACACTGAAAATTGTAGAAAAATGTAACCTTCAACTCAAGTGAATTTTAAGGGAAAAAAAATACCCGACTAAGAAATAATTATTTTTCAGAAAATCACCTCTTCCACAATTATTGGTAACCCTAAAAATTCCTAGGAAATAAATGTAATTGAAGTATTTCTGTCATTTCTACAGTAGTTTACAAAGTTGATCAGAGTATCTAGGAATATTTAATTAGTAAATCATCACTTCCTGTTACCCTGGGGTAGAAATATGACGTGACACAGAGGCAATTTCTCTTATCCACTTTTCAACATGGGAAAGACAAAGGAACACACCATTCAAGTAAGGCAGATGTGTGTCGACCTTCACAAGTCAGGCAATGGCTACAAGAAAATAGCCACTTGCCTGCACCTGCCCATATCTACTGTCAGAGGAATCATTAAGAACTTTAAAATAACTGGAACAGTGGTAAACAAGCCTGGAAGAGGACGCAAGGTTATTTTGCCACCACGCACAGTGAGTAGGATGGTAAGAGAAATAAAAAGTTCTCCAAAGCTCACTGTTAAGGAATTGCAACAAATGGTAGCATCCTGGGGTCACAAAGTCTCCAAAACAACCATCAGGCGCTATCTACATGCCAACAAGCTGTTTGGGAGGCAGGCACGGAAAAACATTTTCTCACTCACAATCATAAATGCAAACGTCAGGAGTTTGTTAAGCGGTACTGGGACTTCAACTGTGACCGTGTGCTTTGGTCAGATGAGACCAAGATAGAGCTTTTTGGCAACAAACACTCTAAGTGGGTCTGGCGGAACACAAAAGATGAGTATGCAATAAAGCACCTCATGCCCACTGTGAAGTATGGGGGAGGATCGGTGATGCTGTGGGCCTGTTTCTCTTCCAGAGGCCCTGGGAACCTTGTTAGGGTGCATGGCATCGTGAACGCTTTGAAATACCAATAATCAAAATCTGGTGGCCTCTGCCTGAAAGCTGAAGATGGGTCATCACTGGGGCTTTTGGCAAGATAATGACCACAAACATGTGGCCAATTCTACACAGAAATGGTTCACCAGACACAGAATCAAGCTCCTCCCATGGCCATCTCAGTCCCCAGACCTCAACCCCATTGAAAACCTGTGGAGTGAGCTGAAGAGGAGAGTACAGAGGAGAGGACCCAGGTCGCTGGATGATTAAGAGAGATTGTGCAAAGAGGAATGGTCGAAGATCCCTCTTTCTGTATTCTCCCATCTTGTGAAACATTATAGGAGAAGATTAGGTGCTGTTTTGTTGACAAAAGGAGGTTGTGCAAAGTATTAACATCAGGGGTGCTAATAATTGTGGCACACATGATTTGATGTAAAAGAATTATTTCTTAATGTGGAATTTTTTCCCACTGAATAAATGCACTTGAATTAAAGGTTAGATTTTCCTCTTTCTTTATATTATTTAGAAAAAAAACTGAATTTATTAGTAGCTTAAAAACACATCTTAACCACGGGTGCCAATAATTATGGAGGGCACTGTATGTCTAAAAGTTTCCTTCAGAGTAGGGATTGGTCCACATTTCTGATGAAAGAAATTGAAAAGCCTAGTGGTAAAAGTACTTAAGTAACGATAAAAGATGTTTTGCGAGCCTTTCCTCCCGGTGCATTAAGATGTGATTTAAGTACTTTTACCATGAGGCTCTTCCATTGTTAAAACTATTTTAAAAATAAAAGTCCATCAGAAACTTTAAACGTCAGATTATTCTTTACATTATGATGCATTATCATGGCAAAATAGGGTTAACAATGGAGATAAAGGCTAAAGATGCTGAATGTTTGACAAAGTGTTTGCTGATCTACAGCTGTGAGTCACCGATGTTCAAATACTTGCCAACCGAATAATTGCCAAAAACCAGATCTACTCTGACCAGATTTAAAAAGATCTCCACCCCTCAAACATCAGGGGTTAAGCAAATATTGTCTCCGGACTAAAAGCAGAGATGCAACCTTGAAGCCGAAAAACTGGACTCCCTCTAAGCCTCGGTTGCACCTGAATATTCTGCACATGAGCAGAACAGGAGATGCCGCTCATCCTCGGTGGAGTCCAACACCAATCAGTCCCGGACCAGACTTAATGCAGAGAATGAGAAGGCAACTCTGGCTTTAGTTGCACAGGGATCGAACGAATGGCCTGGACTAACGGCCCTGGGGCCCCACACTCCCGCAGCACCCCCCACCTTGTGAGGCACGGTCATAGGCCTTCTCCAAGTCCACAAAACACATGTTAAGATGTATGTTCAAACTCCCATGACCCCTCCAGTATCCCTGCGATGGTAAAGAGTTGGTCCGCTGTTCAACAGCCGGGCGGGACTCACATTGCTCCTCCTGAATCCAAGGTTCAACAATCGGGCGAAGCCTCCTTCCCAGCGCCCTGACAGAGACATTTCCTGGGAGGCTGAGCATTATGATCTCCTATAGATGGAGCACAACCTCCGGTCCCCTTTTTAAAAATGGGAACCACCGCCCCAGTCTGCCAACCCAATGGTGCTGTATCCAACATCCATGCGATGTTGAGCAGGCCTGTCAACCATGGAAGCCCAACAACATCAGAGGCCTTCAGCATCTCAGAGTGAATCTCATCCATCCCTGGTGACTTACTGCTGCGGAGCTTTCTGACCACCTCAGTGACGTCAACCAGGAAAACGGGCCTCACCGGAGTTCTCCATCTCTGCTTCCTCATTGGACGGCATGTTTGCCAGATTCAGGAGTTCCTCAAAGTGCTCCTTCCACCGCCAGATAACATCCTCAGTCGAGGTCAACAGTTCCCAGACCCTGCTGAAAACATCCTGGGCGAAGCCCTGCCTCCCCTTCCCGAGTCGTCTGACAGCTCGCCAGAACCTCTTTGAGGCTAACAGAAAGTCCCACTCCATAGCCTCACCGAACTCCTCTCAAACCAGAGTTTTTGCTTCTGCAACCACCGAGGGTGCAGTCCGAGCCTGCTGATATTGGTCTGCCGAGTCACCTGAGACCCCCAGGCCTGAAGGGCCCCCTTCCTCAGCCTGATGGCCTCCATCACAGCCTTGTAATATCATTTTAAAAAATCCTCCCCTGTCAGTTAGTCCTGGATACAGTAGAGTCAGGCTGCTGTGTGGCCAGAAATGTCAGACCATTGTACAACTGCAAGGGAAGAGCACTGCTGTGTGAGCAGGGTATTCCCTGAAATAAACAAACTATACTATGTGCTTAATTTTATAACTTCTGCACTTTTCTTGACAAATAAAGAAACGTTTTTTGGCGTTTACAGAACATACTTTTGTGAGACCACATTTTAGAACAATATTACATCCTGACTGCTACAGACCTTTGTAATTGGCCGTAGTGCTCCTGGTTCAGTCAGACCTTTTGAAATGCCACAATAATCAGACTTAGGAATTTGAATGAATTTTGCCTCGTTATCAAACGA